>VMBQ01001962.1:83860-129322 GCA_007657795.1 Dreissena rostriformis
TTTGAAACTTTAGACAAAATGGAGTTTGTGTTTATGAATTTGAGCACTGTTTTCGTCAATATTTACCAGAATTTGATGTTAAAAATGGAAATCGGCCATAAACGGGATTATCATTGTTTTGACAGATGACATCCGATGGTAATTGTATGATATATGCAGAGAAGCTGACGAAATGTTAACACAATCGCGCAGAAGTAAATATATCAGCGTATTATCTGTATCTGTTTCTAATTTTCGTTCATTTGAAAATTATTTAACATTTTTTATAGTATACAATCAATATTTGTAAATATTTATACTCGGGTAATCGCCGCGTGTAAAGACGCGGCGTGATTCTGCGGATCGATGCCGAGGCAGAAACAGACGCGGCGGTTTTTATTTGGAGGAAACAGTTTGTGTTTCGAAACATGGAAACTGGAAAAAAAATCACATTTTCTTTGCCAGAACGTGATTTACAGCCAAAGGCCGCACAAATTACCATTTTCCCTATCACTGTGCTTAACCAGTGAAAAAAATTCACGAAAATATCAATAAAAACAGACAAATAAAAACCCGAATTCTGAACTATCGCTTATCTTCTTAGCGCACGCGAAAATGCTTGTTCATGTGTGACGTCACACAGCAGGGGAGAACAGGGGAGATAAGCGAATCAACGCTTTGCGAGTTACGATCATAAAAGTCAACAAAATCATCCTTTTTATGTTAAACACAACATTAAAACATTATTTACCCGATAATTTAATCATATTTCAATGTAAATAGCGTTAAATATATTGACTTTGGATTTTCTCTGAAATTGACCTTTAATTCAAGCACAAAAACGTTTCTCACCGTATTAGTTTAAACCTATTTATTTTTAGCTTGATTGCATCGAAAGCCTTAGGCTTATTTGAAATGCTCTTGAGTCAGTTTCCTGGGACTAGAACCAGTACTTGGTGTCTATGGGGGAGATCTAAAGAACGCTCCAAAATTTGGGATCGAACCCATGACCTCCCTGTCGCTAGGCAGACACCTTATCCATTACACCACGACAACCTTTAAATATAATAATTATAATAATAATTTCTCACCGTATTATAACACACGGCTCCAGCAAAATGTTTGATCAAGAAACCCTCATCATCACGAACATCTCTGTGAGACTTCAACTTGGATTTACGTGGAATCTGAAACCAAAATGTAACCTTAGTATTTGACCTCTCAATCTATTGATAAAGAAGATAGTTGTTGATTTCAGTGCATGATGTACTATTATTTTGGCGTTAACACTTGTGAAAATATTCTTTTCTATAACCACATGTGAAATGAATATTATTTAATGCTTTACTGCAATACATTACTACTAGGTCAATGATGGCTCTGAAGCACTCACCAGACCAATGTTGAAATTTGCCTTAATACCAATATTATACACATATGACTTGGCCTGAGTATTGTCAAAAATAACATTCTGACCAAGTTTCATCAAGCTTGAGTCATAAATGTTGCCTCCAAAGCCTTTGCAATTTCTTTCTATAAAATGACCTGGTGACCTAGTTTTTGGATCCACATGACCTAAGATTCAAACTCAGCCGACATATTGTCAAGATAATCATTACATATACATACACTGAGTCTGAAGTGGTCCTTGTTTCTGTTGTGCACCTCCATGGTGAAGTGGTCCGGCTTGGGCGTGGGCAACTTGCTCTCTTCATCCAGCAGGTCAAATATGCCCTTGGACTTCATCTCAATCAGCTCTGTAATCAGATTGTTCAACCCACTGAATTCTGTGTCAAATTTTGTATGCTCCAAACTCACATTCCCATGCTACTAATACTCCTCCATTATTTCATGCTGACATTAAATTACACTGAGACTCTGCACTTACGTAAATCCAACACATAACTCACTTGCAATCACACACAAACTTTTTCCATATTCAAACAGTTTCACACTGACTAGGCTCTCTTATGATAATGAGGAGCTTGCGTTTACAACAAATTTTTAATCTGTGATACATTATTCCGATTGCATGTCAAATTGACGCGTTCGTTAGAAAGCTCATACAAAGAATGATCTGACAATGTTACTTTCAAACCCATATATACTTATGTAATACCTACCTCAAGGTTGTGAGTACCTAGTAGCATTCATTTAATGAGCTATAATAACTAAAAACGTGTTGCATGATCAATTTGGAAGATTTCCCCATAATTATCCCAGAAAAACAAACCTCCTCAACACCCTATTATTTGTATTCTCACAGTGGGCCACATTTATTATATCAAAGGCAGTCACCGCAATCAGATTCTTTAGCTACAAAATAGACGCACAACAGATGCTGTAATGTCAGAGGTAAGAGACGAAAACACAGATTGATTTGAGTGTTAACTTTTCGCACGTCGAAATGACTACCTCCTAAACACTTAACACAGGAGAAAAATGACTTTGGGAGTGAAATATACCGGCTGTTGACCACTATAGCCAGGTAACCATTATACTCAGGTTTAATATTCAATGATTTTTTTCAGAGAAATCTAGACTGATCGCTATAGCCAAGTCACCACTATACTCTGGTGACCACTAAGTCATGTTTGACTGTATATTCTTGTTCTTTTTCTAAATTAGCTAAATAACACAGCATATAGACTTGGTCCACAAATGGAGCTGGTCAAATGATGCATAAGGCAGGCAAAATATTCCACTCTCTTCATCTCAGTCAGCATTGTATCACAAACATCAGGTCAAAAGACACATTGTACAGGTCAAATATATCCTTCCTATTTATCTCAAAAGCTATGCAAATCTAGCACTTAAAGTGGATCAAATATAGCTGTCTCATAATTTCAATTAGCTCCATAACAGTATGACATTTCAGGTAAAATGACCTGCGTCTCTGAAAATGTGTCTAATGCCATATGTAGCCATCATAGTTCTAGACCAGGCTGCAGTCAGGTCAGGAGCTACTCTATCGGCTAAAAAGTCACGCAAGTTTTTGTGTTCTCATTAGCGGACAGGGTAGCTCCTGACCAGACTGAGCAATTGGGTTGCCATGGCGTAGTGGATACGGTGTCTGCCTAGCAGCCAGGCGGTCACAGGTTCGATGCTCACTGTGGGAGCGTTCTTTAGATATCCCCCAAAGACACCAAGTACTGGTTTTACCCAGGAAACTGACTCGAGAGCATTTCAATAAGCATTAGGCTAACAATGTAATCCAGCTAAAATAAATAGGTTTAAACTACATGTTAATGCGAAGGCTGGTCTAAAGCTATGCTGGCCGCGACATTACACCCATTTTTTTAATTATGCTGCTGAGATTTTACTCACCTATGCAGTCTGTGTTGTCAGTCCATTTGATCTTCTTCACATTCAATCCCTCCTTCTCGTAAAGTTGTTGCTCCTACAGACAGACATATATCATCAGGATAAGGTTGCAGTGGAGGACAGACACAGACACAAAACACATTCAGCGTTAAGGTGAATGATTGCAAAATAATAGAGAATTGTTTAAGATCAAATAACTCAGAAATGTATGAATGATTGGGCACTTAATGCTAATTACATATTTGAAGTTCTAAATTGCTCAAGAAAAGTGAAATTAGTGGGATCCACAAACTTAAAAAAATTATACGGACAAACCGAATGGAAAACAAACAATAGAGTGACTCCAATGTGCTCCCTCTCAAATTCTGTCTGTAGGGGTACAACAAAAAATAATAATTCTGTGTAACCCTAACCTCCTTGAGGATGCGGTCATTGAAGAACTGCTGTAGTTTCTCATTGCAGTAGTTGATGCAGAACTGCTCAAAACTGTTCTCCTGGAAATACTCTGAGAAACAAGAAATAAATCATGATGATTGGTCAAGCCTTGCCAGCAAAGAATTAACAGCTGATCAGTAGATAAATTAAATGAGTCGCGCTGTGTGAAAAGGGGGTTGAATTCATGTGCAGTCCGCACAGGCTAATCAGGGACGCCACTTTCTGCTTAAACTGGAAATACAATAAAAGCAGAAAGAGGCAGTCCGCACAGGCTAATCTGGGACGACACTTTACACACGTGTTCAACCCCCTTTTCACAGAGTGAGGTTCAAATTAAATAAATAACAGTTTAGGTAATTGATAGAATTATTTTGGAAATTTAAGATCTTAAAGTGAAATTCATGATTTTTAACATCTTCCTGCTTTCTCAAATTGTATTTTTAATTTTACGTATAAATGAATGATTTTATTGCATTTAATTCACGGTACTTTAAATCTTTATGTTGTTTGGCTCAGTGAAATTACTTTCTGCAATTTAAGAGATACATTAATGAGTTAAACCAATGAAAAGACTGAAGTCATCAGTATGAATTTTATTTTTATTTATGCCAAAGATTGTGTGATGCAAATCATCTCAAGAATATTCTTTCTCAGTATCAAAGGCTTAGCCTGAAACTAATGTATATGCTGGATATTTCTTTATAAGATACAATAGTTACGCGCTCAACGCTCAGTTTATATTAAAACAAGTCTCACCGAAGCCAGCAATGTCAAGCAGTCCAATGAAGGAGGAGGATGAGGCAAACGGTATGGCCTTGTTGACTCGTAGCACAATGTAGTCAAAAAGTCGTGAGTAGATGGCCTTGGCCAGGGCGTCTCGAGCGCTGGAAGCCTCCGAGTACTTCAGGGGGACCCTGCGGAGTACGAGTCATTGTCATGTCATGCACTGGATACATTCGTACATGGAAATGCTTGCACATAGTCTAACCCTTCAAACTCACATACGCATTTTAACTTTTTTAGTCCCTTAGAAAATCAAATTTACTGAAAGACCTTTCTTACTAGATTCTGATTTTAAAGGCTTCATTTCCAATCCTAGGGTACTGATGAGCAGCAAACAGCATAAAACCTGAACAGAGTGCGAGTTACCAACTATTCTGGTTGCATATAGCCATTTTCACTTTGCTTCTGAGCAAGAAAGGATAAATAGGGGTACTATTGGCAATTTTAAAGGAAAGGGTTAGCAAAGGTTTCAATTATAATGCGGTTTATATACTGGAAATATACATATGAACTTAAATAGAAATATGGTTTGCTCTATGGTGGAAAATTTTCAAGTGGGTTTACAGAAAATCTAAGATTTATACAGAAAGGGTTGTAATAGGTTTATTTTTCTAAAGCAATAGTAGAGCAAGGTAGTTAATGGGACAGCTGTATCCCCAACCAAGATCCTTTTAACCTTCAAATGTAATCTTTATCTTCAGATGACATCACTGCCTCATGTATTTTGCACATTGCCAATGTGATAATTTCTTGAGGAAGTATGCCCCACTTTTGATAATATTCCCCGGTAATAATGTTTGGCTTTGACAAAATTTAAAGATACTAAGTTTTGAGGCGTATGATGAATGCCAATAAAATGAAGTGAAAAAAGCAATTCATTAGTGTATTTTTTTATCCTTTAAACATTTTTTTTAATGAATCAATGATAAAATCAATGAAAATCAACGATGCCCTACATGCAAACATGTTTCAATACTGTAAATAAAAACCCAAAACAATTCAAGTTGGTAAAAAAAGAAGGTCATCCAATGCACATAGCCACGATATTTGAAAATTAACATAATTTGTTTTAATTCAAATCAAATAAGAGTAATAAATGAAGTATTAAATATTTTAAATCTATATACAAACAGTCTAAACTTAATTTGCACATGTAACACTGTATAAACTTTTCTGGCAATAGTGATTATTCTATAGTAGTGAAAGTACTGTTTCTGTACCTAAAACCATTACAAAATAGTTATAGCAAGGTCATAATATATAATTAAATAAATTACCACATACATGCACATGCTAACATGCAACAAAAATGCAACTTTTATTTCATACATTCAAACGCTTCCTTTCTTTTGATACAATACATATTGCTCACTGATTTAGTAAATTATCAGTATTTATAAGTTTTTCATTGTGTCATGCAACATTTTAAAGGGACCTGGTCCCATATTTACCAACATATTGATAGACTTTAGACTAAAAATATCGAAGATAAAATAACAGTCAAAGTAAAACAAAGTAAAGCAATTAAACCCTCTTAATGCACACCTGCTGTGGTTCATTTTAATGTTACAGTACCTAAGTTGTATTAATTCTTTAAACTTAAAAATACTGATATTCAAATTGGATTGAACATGTGCTTTTTGTTAACAACAAGCCTACAACGATCTGTTTGTAAAATAATCAGAACTAGAAACTGATCTGAATAGTAAAGTGAACACAATTGTGTAGTTGCCTGATATTATGTAATTCACAATTTTAAAGTAACCGTTGGTTTTCCCAAAGTTAAGAATATGATTCACGGGTAACTTCAAACATGCTAATGAACAGAATAAATGTAATGACACCAAACAATAACATAGAAAATAAATGCAAAAACATACATAAAAGTCTAATGAAATGTATACCCAGACAAAATAAAGGAAAATATCTGCAAAAAAGAAGTGAAGTGTCTTAATCAAAAGCGAAATGTGCGCATGTTTTAAAAAGCATGTACTGGTCTGTAGTTTCACCAAATAACAGAAAAAGACAAATATAGCAAAATTGGTTGAAACATTAATAAATATTTCTAAGCACATAAACAAACAATGGATTAGTATTTACATAATAATCTTAACCTCACACATAAACACACGAAAAGCCTTTTGAGACAATGCTTGATTAGATACCAATAACTAGAACTCCAGGGTTTTTTCTCCTTCGCGCAAAAAGTCCACTGATTTGGGAAAAACTAATTTGATATAACTCTATATAATAATTCAAATTAAAAGAACAAAATCATATAAATCATTTTTATATACTTTGTTAGATGTAATTGAAATAAAATTGAGATAAAATAATCATAAGACGCTCAATTTCTTAAAAAAATAAAAAATGTTTTTTGTTTTTTTTTGGAAATTTGGAAATTGGGATTATTTTTTTTTAACATTGTGGGAAAAAAGTATACTTTTTGAAATTGGGAAAATAGCCATTTTTCGGCTATAAAATCGGGCCAAAAGAACCCCTGAACTCAGAATACGCAAGACTCAAGGGTTGAGCGTGAAACTGTTGTATCTGCCTACAGTACATAAATAAACGCCACTCGCCGCGGTGTTCATCTCACTGTGTTTGCTTTCCAATATGAACCACGCGATAGGTGTTCAGATCAAATGTCGCAGGGGCCGTTTGCCATAAGGCGAACACCGCAAATCACTGTGGATCCATTATATCTACCACAGTGTTCATCGTGTTCGCTAAAAATAAAATAATTGAACAAAAATGTATTGTATTGATCCCTTTCATTTAAAAGTGATAATGAATAAATAGTCTATTTTTCTTTTCAGGGCAAGTCGGTACCAATTTGCAGAAAGAATCTACCCAGCGTTTGAATGTTATAGGTGTCATTTGGTGTCTAAAAAAACGAACAAACGATTACGAACAATCACAATTAAATTCAGTTCAATCAGGTTTTTCGCTCCTTCACGTTGTCTGGTTTACACAAAGTGCAACAAACAATACGCCCGCATGCTCAAAACTCTGCCATGGTTACAGCTCGACGTCATTGGCTTACAGTGCCTGACACCCATGGCAACGTCTTTTCCCTGCAGCATTATAACTCTCGAGTTTCACACAGTTACACACAGGTGTATACAGCGATCAGCAGTTTTAGAGCATGACAATTTGATTTCTTAATTTCGTACCATACTGATGCAGTACGTAAATTCGGACAGTAATTTAAGTCGGACACAAGTAAATAAATGATTTAATACTCACTTGATTTCTTTGAAACTTGATATTTGTTGTTAAAAAGTGCAATCGCATTGATTAACACCATAAGAGTTAATAGTATTGATCATCTAAATGCTTATTTACGTTTCAGACTTTACGTACAGTCCGAATTTAAGTACGCCTACATGTGCACATAATATCTACATGTAGTATATGATTTTCTTTTGTATATGTACATTTAAAACGCGTGAATGACCCTCGCAGACAGGTGTTTATGGTGGCTGCGCAGCATCGCGGTGATCAAGGGTGCTCCCGTTAACGATAGCGTGCAATCGCGGCGATTTTGGGTGTTCGCCCAACACCGCGGTCAGTAGCGTGTCCGTCCCCCGCGAAATGTCACCCATCGGGAAAAGCGAACAACGCGGACAGACGTTTTTGTTTAAGTACACGGTGTCTGTACTGTACCATTACTATATTAGACACATAAGTTTGGCGCTAAACCCTCGATTCATAAAAACTAGCAACTAATGCAAACAGACAGACGGCAACTAGCTATCAGCTAAGGCATATATACATCGTTTCTCTTGCTATTGTGTTTTTTTTTAAGTGAGACAGTAAAAACACTTGATAATTTGTATTGTATTTTTTCAATTTTTCAATTATGCTGAATATTGTGGGGCAAGTGGTAATTATTAAAAACTTGCAAAACCGAAAGGGCATAAGTCAATTCACAACCATTCTTTTGGAAATGGCAAATCTCGGTTTGGAACCATCTACCTCAAGACATTGTGACATGTAATACCGTAATTTTGTTCAAAACTCAACTAGACAAATAATGGTTGGATAAGCGTTTTGACATATCAGAAGTGAAATACTGTATTAATAAGAGTAAATTTAATTCACTAGTGACATTTATAACAAATGACATTAAGAATGCAATAATCTAAAGAATGTACTTTGAGATACGAAGCAAGCAGATTGCTACGAGGTGCAAGGTGTTGCTCTTTCAAGGAAAGGAAAAAGGACACATAAACTTTGCCTTACATGATAACTTCTCCATCATCTTTATTTGGCATACGTCTGCAACAAAATACCATTAGCATTCAAGGCTTTTTTTCCTATCTTTGTGAAGTGGCCTTGGCCCCCTCATTTTGTGACAAAAATGAGTCGCAAGCTGTTCAAAACTGTGAAAAAATGAGTCGCGAACTGTTCAAAACTGTGAAAAAATGAGTTGCGAACTGTTCAAAATTGTGAAAAAATGAGTCAGGAAGTTTAAAAAAAATTTGAGTCGCAACTTTCTTTAACTGTGGAAATTTGAGTTGCAAATTATCAAATTTGTGAAAAACAGATATTCTTTAAGAAGGAAAAAAGCCCTGATATTGTTCCAACTGCAGAGTATCTGTACTTGTTATTATTACCATCATATTATAACCCTTTGAGCGCTGGAACCGGATTTTGAAGGCCTTTGCAAACAGTTTGGATCCAGATGAGACGCCACAAAACGTGGCGTCTCATCAGGATCCAAACTGTTTGCTATTCTGATAGTGGTCTTTGAAAAAAAGTGAAGAAAAGGATGATTTTAGAAATTCAGCAGACGACATTTCAGCAGACGAAAAATTTCCCAGCATGCAAAGGGTTAATGTCATGGGGCAAACATGTGTTTCATTTGCAAGACGTCACCAAGAATAGGATAAGAGGTCTCTATTTCATTCTCATCTTTTTTTATGAACAGAGAGATGTCAATTGACACTAATAATTACCAAAGCAATTGACCTGTGTGCAATACTGGGAACACAATAAACATGCCCTGCTCTCACACATGAAAATTTTACAACAAGCAAAAATGAAATATAAACCACTGTATAACAACAATGTATACAATGTATAACTTTATACTTAAATGAAGCAACTTCCATTGAAACGGACCCAAGGACAATACTGGCACAAGGTGAAACAGAACCACATAACAACTAACAACAATGCAACAATTCTGTTGTGACATGGTGGGAATGATCTAGAGCAAAGCAGCTGAATTCTTTCTCTACAGACTATCAAGTCCAGCCAACTGAGTAATGAATGATGAATATCTTTTGAAGTTTATTTATTTCCCCATTATTGCATAAATCAAGATTTTGTATCTGTATCTTTGCAACTATGGCAAACACAAGTCGTTTCATTCAAATAAATATAGTTGATACACTTTGTGATTTTGGAATGATTTAAAATATCTTGGCTTATATTTTTTTTTCCATCCCTACCCCAATAAGCTTTTCTTTGTCAAACATCTAGCACAATCCAAAATATATGAACCACGCTCTGGGAAAATTGCCCTTAATGCATGTGTGAAAAGTGTTTCAGAAGACACTTTAAGCACATGCATTAAACTCCATTTTCCCAGAGTGAGGCTCACACCAAAGAACAAGTCAGACATCCTGTCGCCCTACCCCAGCTTGTTATATCAGCACCCTACACTAGTCAAACCCTAGTCCAGATCCGTCTCTTTACACAAGTGACTATATCATTTCAGGGCTTACTTGATTGCGGTGCCCTTGACCCCTCCACGTGTCGCCTGCATGACTCGAGTGATCAGGGACTCTTGAAGGTCTCCCTTCTCCACCCCCAGAAGGACAGAGGCGATGAGAAGCGACTTCTCAGACACCCCTGTCAGCTTGCAGCCACCTGTCATGTGAGATCAATTATCAACTAGGGCTTTATAACAAAAGTAATTAATACCCCCGCTTTATGAGCTTTGTTCAGGTAACTAATAGGCACGATTGTTTTTTGAATAATTGAAAGTTCTCAAACCCAGATTAAAATATTATATAAAAAAAATCTGAATTTTGTAACTATACCACCATTTACCTATGATTGAAATCACCTAACAACTTTTAATAACAATAATTCACACCTTACAGAGTACTTCATGATCACATGAACCTATAACCCTGTTACAGGCCTTTTCCTGGCCTCTTTGAAAAAACACAATTTTAGGGATTTTGAATTTTTTCGTTTGAAAAGTCCACTGATTTGGGAAAAACTATTTCCTTAACACTTTATAATAATTCAAATTATAAGAACAAGATGTAATTGAAATAAAATTGAGAAATGATAATCATAAGAAACTTCTAAAAAAAAAAAAAAAAAAAACAATGGGATTTTTTTTTCCCAATTGGGATTTTTTTTTACCATTTTGCTTTGGAAATGGGTCCGTTTAATGGCCCTGTAGATAGGCCAGGAAAAGGCTTGAGTAACAATAAGGTTATTTAACACCAAACTAACCTCTAGTGTCCTCATGGTTGTCCTCAAAGTGTATATTTCCCAGGTGCAGTACTGATGCCACGATCGTATACACGAGTGTGCGCTCATCGTCCGTCATTCCCAGGTGAGCCATCGCATCATCGCACACCTTAAAGTCTGTCACGTCATCTATCACAGAGTCGTGCAGGCTGCCGTTCTTCAGGAACTATACATGGACATAAGATATTAGGAAAACATGTATTTTCTTTTTCTTTTTTCAACTCACCTTGCCTTAATTCTTGCATTAATTCATACATAAGCATGTTATTTCTATTCTCCATTCAAAATATCTTGCATTAATTTGTACTAAATCATGTAGAGTAACCCTGGGGTATATCGGACACATAGGGTTTTTCAGACGACGCAAGCAAAGCCAAAATGCACGTATCAATCGGCTGTACTATACTCTATTGGTCGTTGTTTACCTCATAGACAAAACAATATTTGCGATTTGTAAATGGTTATTTAATTGGTTTACAATATGTTTCAACAATTTTGATTGGAAGAGATTAATTTTCTGAGAGTAGCGTCCCTTCCGTGACCTGGATGAAAAAACGTCGTGCGAAATTCAAAAATTCTAGTTTAAAGACATATTTTAAGTCGTTATGATGAATTGCATTTAAAGTGTATTTAACTTGTGGTGTGTTTTATTGATTTTTGAACTTAATTAAATAATGTAATAGTAAAGAAAGTTGGATAAATCGTCATAAATATTGAAAAATAAAAGTGTCCGAATATCCCCTGGTGTAATTGTATTAAAGTTTTGTCGCCGGGGTTTATCGGACACATATTTCATATTGACCAATCTAGATATTTACAAAAGTTGTCATGGTCCGCATGTTTTATCCGAAGGGTCGGGTGCATTTAAACAACCCTTTTTAAAGCCTTCTCAGTACTTTCTGTCTCGTTTCTCTTATGAGACAACTTGCGCGAGTCCATCACAGTAACGGCCTGTATCAATGCGGCTGGGTCGGACGTCCCACCTATGGTCGTCGTAAAAAGCAAGACGTGTAAATCTGTAAATTCTTTCAATGTGTCTGACGATCCTTTCGGTACAAAGTGGACATACCAACTGAACAAATTGAAGGTTGGGCGGAGGAGTCCATTGCTACAGAATGGATCACCCCTTGAAAAAATAGTCGTCCGATAAACCCCTTTTTGATGTCCAATACAAGCCAGGAAGTGTCCGATCCACCCCTAGTGCACCGACACATATTTAAACGTAAATGGTTCGTTTAATGCCTTGGTTATTATCGGACAAGTTATTTTACTTTCTCTGACAATGATGGTTTAACGATAAAAACAAAAGCTATCCGAAATAAACCATGACGTCACTACAAAAACACGGAAATGTTCCTGAGGGTGTCCGATATAACCCAGGGTTACTCTATTGTATCTTTTCCATTCAAAACATCTTGCATTAATTTGTATTTAATCATGTATTGTATCTTTTCCATTCAAAACATCTTGCATTAATTTGTACTAAATCATGTATTGTATCTTTTCCACTCAAAACATCTTGCATTAATTTGTGAAATTTTCACTTCTGCATTCACAACAGAATGCATCAATTCATACTAAAGCATTTATTTTATTTTTTGCATTCAAAACATCTCGCATCAATCCGAACTTAGCATGTATTTTCACTTCTCTATTCAAAACACCTTGCATTAATTCATACTTAAGAATGTATTTTCTATTCTCCATACAGCACAACTTGAATTAATTCATACTTAAACATGCATTTTCTATTCTCAATTAAAAAAACTTGCATTAACTCATACGAAAGCAAGTATTTTCTCTTCTCAATTCAGCACATCTTGCATCAATTCATACTTATAAACATGTATTTTCTATAAACTTGGCTAATACCGCCCCACCACTTTGTCAGCTATGATCAAGGGCAAATAACTCCGGAAAGTGTGGGTCATTCAGCAGGAAGATAAGAGTCTTGCACATCTTTACTGCATGGTGATGACATATTTTAAGTTTTAATCCAACAAGAAAAAAGTGGCAAAAGTTAAAATGTTGGGACTCGAACCTGCAAACTTTAGGTTTGCGTGACACATATAATACCACTAGACAATTGGCCCTCCAGTAGGATAAGGGAGTAACTACAATATACCCACTCTCAAAATTTGTTTGTGGAGTTATATTTATGGAAAAAGGGAATGATGTATGTAGAATCACACAAGAGGCAAGAGCATGCAGAGATTCATATGAGTCTTGTTCTGGGAAAACTGGGCTTAATGCATCTTCAAAAAGTGTTTATCCCAGATAAAATGGATTTTGTTTAGAAGAGACTTCCCTTAAACAAAAAATTCCATAAAAGCGGAAAGTGTCATCCCTGATAAGCCTGTGCGAACTGCACAGGCTAATCTGGGTCGACACTTTATGCACAAGCATTAACCCCATTTACCCAAAGCGCGGCTCATTGATATACTCACCAACTGGCTCTTGCGGTCATTGGTGAGTGTCTTCTCGGACTCCTTCGAGGTGAAATACTGCGTAATGCCACGAGACAGATACTGCATGCCGGGAACACGACGGGGAAAGAGAACGGGGAAACTCATATACACAACATTGAAAGAATTAAATGCATATTAAAAATGGTTATTTTGTACTTGTCATATCTGTAATCATCTAGCAATTTGAAACAGATAAATGCTTTGAAAAGATACACAATTCATTCACAGAATATTTGTTGTTTTGTCCTTATTGTTTGGCTAAACTTCAGATTCGGATAGCATAAAAATTAAATTTGCACTGACCATTTAAATTCGGTGATATAAGCTTTGTGTTAAGTGTGCTGCATGTGTTATCGTGTATTGAGTAGTCAATTTATGTCTTGAACTTAAATAAAATACTTAAGAGGCAACAATAATATGCCCACTGATGATGTTTCTGGAGTTGTCCCCCCCACCCCAAAAAAATTAACGATCAGATTGGTAATACAAATTCCACCACAGTAACATCACAACCATCAACATTTAAGGGAATGGAAATAAAAACATACAATATCACAATATTCAACAACCACAACAACCCAAGTAAACAGAGACAGTATCAGTTTCAAAATTAGCTCAATCGTAGGGAGTTTAGCCATCTATGTCCAAAGTTAACTTTACTTCATATATGTGGAAGACCAATAAACTTCTGTAGGTGTCAACTTTACCCAAACATTCTAAAATACACATTTATGACTTCAAACTCTCTGAATATTACAATATCAGACAGGAAAGGTACATTCATGACTTTTTATTTTATGCTTTCCGGTGGTTTATTGAGAAATATCAGTGAAATAAAACTGATATTTCACTGTTTGAAACAGTGAAAAACAACAATGAAAAATATCAATATTTTTCACTGTTTTACTGTGAAATGACATCATTTTTTGGACAAATGACGTCATAATTCCAGCAAAATTCTCCTGTTAAACTGCTTAACAATGTCAATAAACAGTAAAAAAGCATACAATAAAAAGAAAATTTGTTGGAATCGATGGAATATCGATTTTAATTCACTTGTGATCATAGAAAAAATAAATGCGCCACTTGTGAAAAAATGACTTTCAATGATCACTTGTGAAATAAAATCAATATTCCACCGATTCTAAAAATATCCTCAATATATTATCCTATTATTACAACAGCAGCCTGTGATAGCAACATTGATATTCTCCAAGTCAGACTAAACAAGGAGACTCTCTATGATTTGCCTGGAACTGGTCACCTGACAAGACACCATAAAATGTACACTATACATACTCCAACATGACAGCAAAAATATTTAAGTAGTCATGTGACACCATTTCAGCCTACATGAAAATGATCAAAGGTAAAGAAGACACAATATAATATACAGACCTCCAAAATGTTCACAAAATACTACTAGTACGTGGACAAGTGAGGCCATATCAACCTTCATTGAACTGGTCAAAGGTCAAGACAACATAATATAATGTACGGACATCAATGTATACAAAATTTACGTGGACGAGTGACGCCATGTCGACCTTCATGGAACTAGTCAAATATCAGGGAGACACAATACAATGAACAGACATCCAAAATGTTCACAAAAGATTAAATAGTATGTAGATGCGTGATGCCATATCAACCTACATGAAAATGGTCAAAGGTCACAAGACACAATATAATGAACAGATTAAAAAAATATTCACATTACATCATTCGGGACGTAGATGAGCGACAACAGACACTATTGCAGCGTCCATGGAAAAAGTAAAAAAAGACACAATATAATGAACAGACATCAAAAAGGTTCAAAAAAGATTACATAGTCTACAGACGAGTGATGCCATATCAACCAAAATGGAACTGGTCAATGGTCACAAGACAATATAATGAACACATAAAAAAAAAATCACAAAACATCACTTGATACGTAGACGACTGACCCAATAATAACCTATATGGAGCTGGTAAAAGATCAAAAAGACATCCAAAATATTCACAAAAGATAACGTAGTATATAGATGAGTGACTCCATATCAACCTACATGGAACTGGTCAGGCGACCCAAGGCAGAGGCGTTTGTGGAGCTCAGCAGGTGCCCCGGCACACAGTCGGTAGAAGATGTGGTAGTTGCGCTCGTCCTTGCTCTGGACGCAGATACGAGACTTCTCCAGCAGGTAGTGAGAGATGAACCCGCCCGCCACAAAATACTGAAACAAGTGGAGATAACTTAAGCCTTGTTCTGGGAAAACTGAGCTTAATGCATGCGCATAAAGTGTCGTCCCAGATTAGCCTGTGCAGTCCGCACAGGCTTATCAGGGACAACACTTTACGCCTTTGCTGGATTTTGGTTAAACGAAGATTTCCATAAAAGCGGAAAGTGTCGTCCCTGATCTGGGATGACACTTTTGGCACATGCATTAAGCCCAGTTTTCCCAGAAGGATGCTTATTTTATAGGGGTAGCGGTGGCGCAGTGAATATGGTGTCCAACTAGCAAACTAAATGGTTTGCATTTTTGGCGTCGTGGATATGGTTTGAGAAGATCCTGGGTTCAATCCTTTTTAGTGGACTGTTCTAAAGATATTCCTTTGAGACAACAAGAGTTTAACCCTTTGCATGCTGGGATATTTGTGGTCTGCTAAAATGTCGTCTTCTGAATTTCTAAAATCAGCATTTTCTTCGATTTTTTTTCAAAGAATACTATGAGAATAGCAAACAGTTTGGATCCTGATGAGACGCCATGTTCTGTGGCGTCTCATCTGGATCCAAACTGTTTGCAAAGGCCTTCAAAATTCGGTTCCAGCACAGAAAGAGTTAAAGAACAATGGTATAGAAGAACCTGGATATTTTGTTGTGATATTGTTTGAACGATGTTTACCTCTAAATCTAAATAAAGTCTCTTTAAAATGGGCTTCTCATAATTCTATCTTTTGACTTTCTGATACTGTGATTTCTTGATTATTATGTCTATGATATATGTAAAAACAAACACTTAACATAGCATATGGGTGATATTTTATATGTTTATAATTTTAATTAATTTCAGATTAAAATATACAGTTATTCACAGTTAGTTGTTAAATTATGTAAAAATTAAATTAACCAATCTATGTCAAGCCATCACCTAACAAGGACCACAATGGAAATACGGGCTCTGTATTTTTTGTGTTATTCTTGGTACAATGTATGAAGTAGCATGCCTGTCATGGTTATCCTAATCCAATAAGCAGTTTACCTCTTTTACTTGTTTATAATAAATGATTGTGTTTCATTAANTTTTTTGCTTGAACTAAAACCCAGAGGTCACGATAAGATTACCTTATTGTCAAAGTGGATTTCAATGAACTTTCCGAACCGACTGCTGTTGTTGTTCCTCACTGTTTTGGCATTACCAAACGCTTCCAACAGAGGGTTACCTTAAAACGGAATAAAGAACATGACTATTTTTGGGATTCCGATCATTTGTAACATTGAAGTAACAATACAAAGTGTGAGATAGCAGGTATGAGATTATCTTTAAATTGACAGCAGGCCCTTGCATATTATTGTGAACTATTCATGCATATATATCAAAGGTGAAGGTCATTGCATAATCACTGTCAAGATGACAATTTTTGCATGGGTACAATAATATAAATTTTTAGTAATCTAAAAGAAATGACAGAAATTATATGATGACTTACAGGAAAATCATTGAAAAAACTACTATCAAGCACATAAGGACAACAATTAAACCAAATATTACCAGCTTTGTCTTATGGGGGCATTTTTGCTTCTCAGATACAGATATAAGATTTACCATGTTTATTTATTTTGACATATTAATCATAACCCATTAAGCCCATTTTTCCTCGAATGCAGCTCGAATGAAAACTCGTACATTCCACGATCCTCTGCTCAATGGGCCCGGCCTTGGTGCCCCAGTTGTCCGTGAGATACTTGAGGATGTACTTGGTGGACTCGGTCTTGCCCGCCCCGGACTCCCCGGACACAATGATGGACTGGCTCAACTTGTTCACCTTCATGTCCCGGAACGCTTTGTCAGCTGCAATATGTCGTGTTCTGAGAAAACTGGACAAAATGCATGTGCGTAAAGTGTCATCCCAGGCTAATCAGGGATGACAATTTCCGCCTAAACTGGATTTTTGCTACGAAGAAACATCATTTAAACGAAAAATTCTATAAAAGCGGAAATTGTCGTCCCTGATTAGCCTGTGCGGACTGCACAGGCTAAACTGGGAAGACACTTTACGCACAAGCATTTTGCCCAGTTTTCTCAGAACACAACACTTATATTTGACACATAAACATAAATGCCTGTGTTTATAGTCTGATTATGATACTAGACTCATCTTCAATCGACTTTGACATTTACCCCCCGATCACTTGGATATAAGTCGTCCGTTTTACATTCGGCGCAGTATGCAGCCACGGCACATTGGTTTATTTCCCTCACAGGTTCCCATTTATACTCCTGGTTGGATAGCAGCAAGCGTGGGATTAATTTTTAGCTCAGGAAAATTCTGTGGTCTGAGCGGTATAAACATGCTTAATGTTTAATCATGTAAACCTTTTAAAGTGTTGCTGTTTTTTTTCAGAATTATTTCATTTTAAGCCTTTGGGTACCTGCAGTTGAAATTTGTTAGTCTGTTTCCTGGGAAGAACTAGTAATTGGTGTCTTTGGAGGAGATCTCAGGAATGTTACCACAGTGGGGATCGAACCCAGGTTTAAATTGAATGATGGTGAACAAGAAATCAGCAGTGAATACATGCATTAACAATTAAAAGTTTGGAATTAAAGTGTTTCCTGATATTTCCATAGAGAAATAAGCAAATTAATAAACTATGAAGTTCAAAATTTAATTTTTACAAACAAATATTGCTATAAAATATTACATGTATACATTATGAAAAAGGGACTGTTTTTGAATACTACTAAGTTCCCCTGGTGTCTTACTTACCGATAGAGTAGACGTGAGGAGGCATGGTACCCAGTGACTTCCCCTTGTATGCATGACGTGTCTCCGTATTGTACAGATGTGGAATCTTGGCGTATGGATTCAGTGCAATCAAGATGTTGGCTGTGAATGTCTGCAGTTAGAGAAAGGAAAACTGCACCTTGATGTAATGCTCATCAAATAACAGCGAATGAATGTGTACTCAGTTACTAGTTGTATGAAGTTAGGTGTAATTTCTCATTTTTCTATGTAAAAAAGACCACAAAATCAAACTGACAGTTTGGAACACATATAAATGCATACAGTACATTAACCATAACTTTGTTAAATCTCTCTACACTCGCCCCATGACAACAATATTTATCTAAAAAATACCCTCAATGAAAAATATTGACCAATGCAGGCCTTTCCAAAGATTTTTTTTCATGGACAGGGTCAAGGCAATGCAGAAGGGGTGTGTGGGGACCCCTTACATTTTGGATTGTTAGTACCTTTATACTAAATCAAAATTCAATCACAACACTTTCTTTAGTTTTTCTAATGCATAAAATTCACATACATTTCAAATCTATAAGATAGCGGTTTGCAGGATCCAAGAATCACGATATAACATGTCAGGTCATTAATGTATAATATTGTAGTTGCATTAAGTGTTCCCTCTATGTATTAAAAATTGTAATATCATGTCTTACATAGATCTTGTTCTTCATGTATCTCATGCGCAGGTTATGCAGCAGCGTGGCCTCGTTCAGGTACATGAGTCCGCAGTTGTCATCCACATCCTTGTTGTCATACTCCTCAGCAGGGAACGTACGGTCGTAAAACGCCTTCAATGTCTGGAACAGAGACAGGCAAGTGCAATGGAGCCTCACTCTGGGAAGACGGCAAGTGCGTAAAGTGGCATCCCAGATTAGCCTGTGCAGTCCGCACTTTACACTTTAATGGTATTTTTTTGTTTAAGGTTCTTCTCAGCGAAAATCCACTTTAGGCGGAAAGTTTTATCCCAGATTAGCCTGTGCGGACTGCACAGAATAATCTGGGATGATACGTTATGCACAGTCCTAGAGCCCCAGTTTTCCCAGAAGGAGGCTCAATTAGATGTTTTGCAGACACAGATTCCCTCAAAATACAATGTTTGGACAGATGTATTACCCGTATACCAATATGTGATCACTGCCTTAAAGGTGTGACCTTGACTATATAGCTAGAGAGCGCGGCATTCGATCTGTGTCCTCTTGTCAAAAACAATTCTTAAAGAAAATTTGATTTAATTTTTATACCAACAAACACCAAACAAGATACAATGTTTTATAAAAATCTGCTTTTGAAACAGTTTCCAGACTAACTTAAAATTGGCGAGCATTCATAAATATACTGATTTAATACATGTATTTAAATAATATTTAATATTTAAAACTATACTGAAACAAACTGATATGGAATTAAATGCAGATATACATTATGCATTTAATATTCAATTAGAATTAATGTAACTTTCTAGATGCATTGTTAACTATTTTTTAATCTTTATTTTCACATTATTTTATGTGTAAAAATATGTTGTATGAGGTCACACAAAATAACAAATCTATTAAATATTTACATATTGAATATTTAAAAGTATACTGAAACAAACGTCCTGAATTATAAGTTCCTCTGAAATTTCCAATCACAAATTTACAGTTAAAAACCTTCTGAAATGCATAAATTAAACGTGTTAAACCTTCTGAAATCCATAAATTAAAGTGTAAAACATTCCAAAATTCATTAATTAAAAGTGTAAAACCTTCTGAAATTCATTTGTAAAAAGTTAAAAACCATCTGAAATCATTAATTAAAAGTTTAAAACCTCTAAAATTCATTAATAAAAAGTATAAAACCTTCTGAAATTCATTAATTAAAAGTGTAAAACCTTCTGAAATTCATAAAGAAAAAGTTTAAGAAAAAAACTTCTGAAATTCATTAGCTAGCCTATAAATGCAAACTTACACTGCCTGGAGCATCAAACGGTTCCACAGTGATGAACTCAGAGCCGATGTCGACAATGCGCCCGAGTTTGAAGCCATCGGTGGCGTGGGGAACCCACACCTTCTTGCCGCCGTCCATGACTGGGCAGCCGATTGCAGAGCTGGTGTGTAGAGTGGAGTGTAACCTGGGCGGTCGGGACGGATAGTAGGGTGTTGTAGGTGGTTAACAATCTGCAGGAAAGAGAAAACCCTGAAAATATAAAAATACGGTATTCAAAATCAACTAAAGTTATAACTATAACAATGGTTCAGTATCATGAACATTCTCAATTTTTTTAGCTCAAGTCATAAGATGAGATTTGAGTTTCCACTCAGCTGAGCACCAAAAATGTCGGTCAGCTCACAAACAATATCAAATCTCAGCAATAAAAAAATGCACATATTCCTCCTCAAACTCAGGATTTAGTCAAATTATTGTCTTAAGTATGTTCGTGACACTAAGTCAAGGGCTGCACTTCTGGAAACACCCAATGAGACGAAAATACTCTACTCCCTCCCGCCTTACTTGATTAATACAAAAAAATCACTTTAGAAATGATCTAACAAAGTGAGAACCTATACATTAAAGTATATTGGTACTGAAAGGAGGAAATCCCTTGAAAGAAGTAAAAAGCACACGTACTCCTGAATGACACACTAAGAAAATACCCAGCTTTCTTACACAAAGTCATTTGTGACAAATAATTTTATTAGAACTGGCATAAACATATACTATGCTTACACCTTAATAGCATATTAAAATGTGTTTTTTTTTAATAAAACAAATACATGTGTACATTGATAACAAATTGTTTTCTCTGTTGTTTTGATATGGAATTAAATGCAGTTCTACATGATGTATGTGATCTTTAATTGGAATAATTGTATCTGTGTACATTGTTGAATCTTTTTTTCTTAACTTTTATTTACTCAAAACAAAACAGAACCAAAGTACCGGTACAAGATTAAATCCATAAAATTGCATGTGTTGTTAAAAAAAAAGTTTTTTTTTACAACCATAATGTGCATTTAAATAATGCAAAATCAAACATGGCTATCTCTATTTGCACGCAACTGCTGTACCGGTAAGCAGATAACATTTATAGATCGATGAATTATTTAAACATCATTAAAAGGATATTTCTATTTATACAGATTGTGCAGGTGGTTGTAGGTCAATTTCAAGCATAATGACACATGTCCAATCATCATCATCATTTATGCAGTGACATGATTGAATCAGCATTAACTATCTACTAGTAGGCATTTACATGAGCAACAATAGATCCAGTTTAAAAATAAAATGTTTAAAAGCTTCACAAAAATAATACATGTATTGCAAAAATAGCAATATGAAGTTCATATGACTAGATCTATTTCCAATGCAGCTGTAAAATGAATGATTTTGCATGATGGACAATTTTCATGGTCATGGATACAAATTGCCATAGATGTATGTTTAAATAAATTTAGTGAAAACATTTTAATCAAGCATAAAAATAATTATGCAACATTTCAAAAATGGCAAAATAAAGTAAAACATGATTGTCTACTTACACTACAGCTGGAATATGAATGCATTTGCACATGAGGCAGTGGTCATGAATTATCATGAACAAATTTGTCACATAACAGAACAATGAACAAAGTCATATGTGGGGAGCCAACACCCATTAAACAGATAAACAAGATGGAGACTGGAAAATCAATAGTGCTGCTAACACCTGTGTCCCTCTCTTACAGAAGGTGTATGCAGACATACAAGAACTTTCCAATCTTACCTATTGACAATCAATGTCACATGCATTGGAAGTATATAGTGGAATATTGCCTTTCATAGCTTTATTCTCAATATTTCTGTACAAACGGAGTCAGCAGTTCTGTTTTTCGTGGTATTATTTATGGAAATGCTGATCACGATTATGACCTTTTTCTGCCTTAGTGTATTAAGTTTCTATTCAATTGAACTTTAAGCTTTTAGAACAAGATTGATATATTTCATATACTATTATCCCTTAAAAAATAAATGTGATTCAAGCAACAAGAAACTTGATTCAAACATAATATCAATATAAATGCAGTAATAGTAATATGGGGGAAAAACAATGCTCTTGGTTTAAAAAAATAGTTGCTCACAAATTTATTTATCTAAATAAAAAAAAGTTTAAACATTAAATTGTAAAGCAACATAAAGCTTACACTCAAAAATAAAATGAAGGACTTTTATGATGGTATGATGTAATAAAAAGTAAAACATGGAGTAGAGTCTCTCCAAAGCATGGCTGGCTGCCCTCATTGTCACCTAAACTACCAACCATTTTATTACAGGAATGTCTTAACAAGCCATATTAGCAAACAAAAGAGTGTTAGTGCAAACACGCAAGCTAATATTTAACTTTGGTTGGCAATGTATTCAGAATATAGTTTGAGTCTGTCTTGCTGTATAAATGTAGTCCTGAATGATCGAATTTAAGTTGATATACAAAAAAATCGCAAGAACTTATTTTAATTTATGCACCATAATGCATTAAATTTATAATCAATTATTACTGGCAAAAAAGGAGAAAAAAGACAATGATTCGTTCAATAAACGCATATGCTCCCAGCTAGTGGAAGCCTCATCAGTATTGGCCCATTTATCAATCCAAAAGTGGGTCAATTTCAAGGTTAAAATGAGGCCAGGATGATTTTCGTGTATCAAAGCTTTGAAGGGAGAGGTATTTATGTTCAACAAAACACATCATTTTTGGATAACTAAGAATTTAGAAAGTCCAACAAAAGGCCAATGTCAAGGACAAAATGACATCAGACAATGAGGGTGTGTTATTATTTTTTTTTAACATCACCCATACAAGTTACAAAGGTTTGAAGGAAGCATTAATGATGTAAGAGGAAATGCATAATTTAGGTTAACCAACAATTCGGAGCTACTGAATTAGCAATAGTAGGTCGATGTCAAGGTCAAAATGAGGCCAGGTGATGTGGGTGAGTTTTGAGTCAACCAACAATTTAACCCTTTGAGCGCTGAACCCGGATTTTGAAGGCCTTTGCAAACAGTTTGGATCCAGATGAGACGCCACAGAACGTGACGTCTCATCAGGATCCAAACTTTTTGCTATTCTGATAGTATTCTTTAAAAAAAATCAAAAATGCTAATTTTAGAAATTTAGCAGACAACATTTTAGCAGACGACAAATTTCCAAGCATGCAAAGAGTTAAACCTAAATTAGTCAAAAGTAGGTCAATGTCAAAATGAGGCCAGGTGATGTGGGTGTATTAAAAGTGTTTATAGATAACATCCATGCAAGTGTCAAAGCTTTGTAGTAAGGTTGTTTTTATTTTATTCAAAGCTTATCATTAAAGGTTAACCTCGTTCGGACAGAAGAACAAACTGACAGGACAATCGCTATAAGATGCCAGGAGCATAAAAAAGATAAAGGATATGATTTTATTTCTTAGACTTAAGATGTTTTTGAAATTGGGCTTTGGTCAAATTAATTTAAAATCACTGTGAATACTGTCCTTTTCATTAACATAAGGTTAAATGGCTAAACAGACACCGGTGCATGCTTTTATACTATGGGACTTTTTATTGATACCAATAAGTACCAATTTAGCTACCGATTATGTATGCATTAATTATGTATCAATGCGAACAGAGACCCAAGTACATGTAACACAGGTCTGAACCTCTTGCTTTCTTTTGCATAACATAAATCAATGTGAATCAAGCCATTTTTGTTCTTAATTTGATGTTCTACATCAGGTAATTTCTTTAACTGTAATTCTTGTGTTGGCAGAATCCGACTCTATGACTCACTGAAACACCTTAAGCTCAGACATTCACAAACAAAGACTGAAGATAAACTGTTTTAAAAAGCTGGACTGGTAAGATCTAACAAATTTTAAATGATCTAGCCATTATAGTTTGCCAAGATACTGGAAAAGTGCAGTTTTTTTATTGTTTGTAATTAAGTACAACATTTATTTTTTTTAATTATGTCTGCATGAGCAAAATCATTAGTGCTTAATTTTTGTATTGACATTTAAGATATTATATAATATCAGAAAATAAGTATCCACACAAAATCTGTCTGAATATTATAATCTCTCAACTTCCATTTATGAAAGCCCTGATTAAAGATACTTATTTGGATCAAAATGTTTTATCACTCTCTGGATACAACTTGCTGACAATGTGAAACATGGTCAACATGGGGACTTACAAATTTACTGATTCAGTATGATATAAGCGAAATCATTGCTTGTCCCAAGGCAAAATGTCTGTCTCAATATGCATCACCAGTATTGAGTTACTTTATTGCTTTGTCTAAAGCCCATACAAACCTGAATACAACTTTGTTTTATCAGATGTTTGCACACATTGAATGTCATTTTATAAACATGAAAAATGTCCCAAGGCCAAAAAAACAATACACATTCATTTAACAAATATTCGATATAAGAATATATGACACAGAAGACAATTCCAGCAATTTATGAAACTAAGTGGTCAGCAAAATTAAAGACCATTAAAAAAGTTCTTAGCCATATGCATGTAAATAAACATAATTATACACTGTCACATAATATGATTATAATATGATGATATCAATATGTATGCGTTAAGTTTTTATAATTACACAAGCTTCAAAAAAAATGTTGTTCTTGTAGTACAATATTTGTCTCATTAGTGTGCTTGGCTCATGATTTTTGAATCCTTATTTCTTTATGTAACTGAATAAAACAAACAATTCAATACAGATCTGCGTAATATTTTTCACGTTCTAAAACATCTCAATCTTCATATTCTATAAATCTATAAATCAACAAGATGTGTTTGTGAAACACTATGTCCACTTTTGAGCGATTTNTTTATCTAATTGTATATTATTATATACCAATTCTTTAACATAATACTGTGTAAGAAAGTGAAAATAACATGTTAATGTTTAAATCTTAGAATATTCACTATAAAAAGTAATAATTTTATTATACAAGTAAACATTCCAATTATTGCCACACCTTGCATTCCCTGCAGGTTACTCGATGAGCTCAATTCCTTATTACATTATACACATTATAATATCAAACTAAGTGTTTATTTTTACTTAAAATAAAATTGTTGAATTGGATGTGACAATGTGTACAAATAATTAAATTGTTTTGTTTTTATACTACAGCTTGTGACTCAACACATTACACTTTTAAGGGACATATACAACACTGTTAACAAGAACTATACACAATTATGCATACAAGCAACGCCTTGTCATGCATGCTTTAACCTTTACATTTGATTTCTGATTCGCCTACAGTAAACCTACTTCCTGTATTGTATAAACTCTGATGAGTAACTCAATTAAAATGGCCGGTTATGCTCAAATACAGAAACAAACACCTGTTGATTACAGTTTAGAAATACATGCCTGCCTCGACTTTTAAGATATTATAGCAAAGTATTCATAACTCACCATACACACAGAGACTTTCTTTTTATTTGTTTAGTCGAAACCGGTGCTCCGGTATTTTTGTACCTGCTGAAATTACAGGTGTCGGCGGACTAATACACACTAATTAAAAAATAGTCCAATACTGATTCCGAAAGTAGGCAAAAGATAAGATTTAAAAATATATACAACATACAAATAACGCATATGAAATAAAGAGTTATCGCTAATTGCCCTTTTAAGCAGTGTATAAATTGAAAAGGCGATTGAAACGGTAATTGAAATATTTGTTTAAAAACGAAACCGAAACAAGGAAGTGGGCGTTCTACATAAGATAACTATGCCCTTCCTTACTACGTAGGATTACACTACAACATTAAAAGATCGTTAAAAATAGCCACACAATCGAAGAGAAAAATATCGACCGAGCCCGCTCGCTCGCAGTAATAACATCATATTTTATTTCGTTCGTGTAAAGTGATTGTTTAACTTACGAACTTTATATATAAAATCATACACAACATAACTAACGAATACTTAATTCCATGCTATGTATTTAAGTTACTGGGTGGCTCATATAAGACAAGGAGCTTTTCCGCTCATTGAACAAACTGTGATAGATAACTAGTTATATATATAGGTTACGGTTCTACCGAATATGAGGATATGTTTATATTGTTTGTCTGTTTGTTTATTCTTGAGCACACCTGGCTTTAATATTCTGATATGTTAACATTCTATTGAAAAACACATGACCATTTCTCAATACATATAATAGCTTTGACAAAACTGGGCAAATATTAATTAATTATAATGACCATTGAAGCAAAGAAGTTCTATGGAATGGCAAGTATGCAGTACGACCAGTTGAATAAGAACGACACAATAGACATTATAAATCAGAGAGCGTGGATCAACATTAAGTATGTAACTACAATTTGATAATAATTATGTATTGTCTTCTATTCTAAGAATACGTTGATCTTTTATCGCATTTAATGCAAAACAACACCTGGGTTGTGATTGAAATAGGGATGTTTTCAAAAATGCCATAAAACCGGCAGCTGCCTTATAGGATGGACAATCAAAAAATGGAAGACTGCAAAGATCCACAGGATCAATAAGATCATGTGATCACAGCTATGCGAACCCACAGCCATTTAGTTCTACAACAAACAAACTTGCAAAACCTTATCACAACTGTCACAGAAGATGGACACTCATGCGACCAGCGCAGACATTGCTTCAGTAAACATTTTCTATTTGTTTTGTCTTGACATGCACAAGTCGTACTTAAGCTGTTTGCATAACATACTTCTGCTTAGCAGGCCTCACAGCAACCCTCTCCGTGAAAATGACGCGTCTTTAAATATCATAATAGTTAGCTACCGTCTTAAATAATGTTTACCATAAGGCCACGTGATGCGCAATATCTAGGTCCGTTTATCAATGTTATGCTTATAATTAGAGATCAAATGTGGACTGCGCTACCTGTTCAATTTATTTATCAGGATGGATTCTGATGTGTGCTGATGAGCGTAATTCATCCATGGAAGGGATGTCCACATTTCACATTTTCAATTCAACTTTTCTTCTGACAGCTTCAACATCGACTTCCCTCTAGCGTACCCTGGAGAATCTTGAACAGAGAGTCGTACTTGGTAACGTGTCCAAAGCAAGCCAGCTTTCGTCGTTTGACGATCGCCAGTAGGGACTCTTCTGGACCAACACGTGTGGCAGTCATGTTCCGGACGTCCTCGTTTGTCTTGTGCTCCGTGTATGAGATGCGGAACAGTCTTCCAAGACATTTATGTTCAAATGCATGTGTCCTGCTTTCTGTGTCCGAATGAAGCGTCCAGAACTCGCAGAAGTTCAGTAGGATGGAGACTACGAGGGACTTGTAGAGCCTGTACTTGGTGGGGAAGCTAATGTAGCTGCTTGTCCACAACCTGCCCAGTCTGGCCATCGCTGTGGTCGCCATGGTAATTTTATTCGGACCTTAGCGGTACTGGTACCATCCTTAGACAGGGTTGCTCCCAAGAACTTGAAGCTGGTCCTTTATTCTATCGTCTCGCCGTACATGGTGATGTCTGCACTGGTGTTGGCCGTGCTTTTCACCATGATTTTCGATTTCGCAGACTCCATGCCGAGCTCCATCCCGTATGCTCCTGCTCTTTCATAGCGTATGTTGGTAAGATCTTGAAGTTCACTGCTGCTGCCCCATGAGGTCAATGCCATCAGCGAATCTCAAGTTGGAGATGGGTCTTCCACCGATGGATATAGAGGTGTGGTGGTCATGCAGAGTCTCCGGCATTATCTTGAAAATGTTAAACAGGACGGAAAAGAGCAGACATTCTTGACGGACGCCCACTGATGTCCTGAAGAAGTCCCCCTCTGTCCATTAAAAAAGCGCTGCTGGCGTTTCCGCAAAGTTATTGGATGACTTGCCATATACCATCATGCCACAAGCGGTCGAAAGCTTTCTTAAGTCGATGAAGCTGTAGAAGAGCTCACGTTGGTGTTCAGGTGTTTCTCAATGATGACTCAGTTGAAGATCTGTTCCACTGTTCTCAGCCCAGCTCTGAATCCAGCTTGCCCCCCCCCCCCCNGCCTTACTTTTCAATCGATGATGCGTAGCATGACTTTGTTGGAATGACTGATGAGGCTGATGGTGCGGTAATTCTCGCACAACTTGAGGTTGCACCTTTTCGGTATGGGGATGACCAGTGACTGGGTAAGCTCCTTGGGCTACTTCTCCCAGATCGTTTTGCATAGTGCCGGCATTACTGCAGTCGTTGCCTCTCCTTCGTGCTTAATCAGCTCGGTAGGGACGTGGTCCACTCCCGGAGATGTTCCTGCCTTAAGACTACGCACTGCCTCCTTCACCTCTGCCTTAAGTATGGACGGACTTAAGCCGTCCGCTTGTGGTCTGGGATCATTGTAAAGGAGACTGGAGTCTGGTTGAAGCGGGTAGTTGTAGAGATGACTGCAGTATTCAGTCCACATGTTTAAGACATGTTTAGGACTGCGGCACTCTTCGGTCAGGAGTTTCCCGTCAGAACCTTGGGCTGAATGGTCTTCTTGAGGGTCTTGAGGGTGATGTATGCCTTCTTACTGATGTCTGTGGTCATCTCTGTGTCTATTTCTCATCAATCAACTCCCTCTGGGCCTCTTTCATCGTCTTCCTCGCCTACCTTTTAGCTTTCTGGAAATTTTCCATAGAGGCCAGGCTGTTGTACTTCTCATGCCTCAGCTTTCTTCTTTTGTCACATAGGTCCATGATTTCGGTCGTCACACATGGCTTGTTCTTCCTTCTCTCTCTCTCTCCCAAGAACTTCTGCAGCCGATGACAGTAGGACATCCTTGATGTTGTTGGCTATGGTGTTGATGTCATTGGATAAGGTGTTCAGGGCTGCAAACTTGCCATCTATCTGTGTTTGAAATACCTCTGCTTTCACTAATCTTTCAAGTGCTCCAAGTCAAATCTAACGCGAGGGTTATTGGTGATGCGCTTGCTCTTTAACTTCAGCTTGATGGTGGAGAGTACAAAGTCATGGTCACTGCCGATGCCTGCGCCAGGAAACGTTCGTGTGTTCGCCTTGTTGATGCTGGACTTGAACCGTTGAGGCGCAAGTATGAAATCGATCTGGCTTTGTATTTGCCCGTTTGTAGCATGCCAGATTGCTGTTCTTGATGGTTTGTTTAGTTGCAGCGTGTTAGCTAGGGTGAGTTTGTGGCTTCTGGCGAACTCAATTAGTCTCAACCCTCTGTCGTTGGTCTCACCTGATCTAAATCTACCTACTGTCCCTGACCAGTCTTGGTATGCTTCTGTTCCAATCTTGGCGTTCAAGTCGCCTTGGACAATGAGGATGTCTGTCTTGAGGACCTTGCCTATGATGCACTCTAATTCATCAGACAACTGTTCAACCTCCTCGTCTTCGTAGTCAACTGTTGGTGAGTAGACCTGGATGATGGTGATGTTGGGAAATCTCCCTGTGACACGGATGGAAATGAGTCTGCTGGAGACTGGAGTGCAACTCATGACGCTGTTGACTACCTCCTTCCTAATGATGAATGCAACCCCGTGGCTATGTATAGAATCCTCACCGCTGAACCATATATTGAGCCCTTTCCAATCACATGCCCCTTTCTTTATTGGGATTAATGTAATTGTTGGTTGACTTTCTTACATCTTTATCATATACTGCAAAACATTCTGATAGTGGTTTTTAGGTATATTAATAGTTGGCAATGACGTATCTTTCTTGTTGAAATGTATTTAAGCTTGAATTTACTGCCTGTTCATACGGCAATATTATGGATCTAAGTACTGGGTACTAGATATCTGACATCTTTTACTGGGTGTATGGAAGAAACCCCCTCCGGAAGAAACACCCTTCCCTAAAAACAGCATAGCGGAAGAAACCCCCTTTCATAGTTTGCATACGCGGAAGAAACACCCTCGCTAGTTTTGCATATGCGGAATAAACCCCCTTCCATAGCGGAACAAACCCCCTTCCATAGCGGAACAAACCCCCTTCCATAATGAAATCATGTGTATGCAAAATGTGACAGGGGGTTTCTCCCGCTATGCCTTTTTTCATGGTGTTTCCGTGATTCAAGTTAAACAAAGTAATTTTGAGTGTTTAAAGTGAGATTGTACGATTTTGTCAAATATTTATGAATTATATAAAATGTGTAAAAAACTTATTATACATATATTTCAATATAAATTAAAATACAAGTTAAGAAGAACATGTGTAGAAAAATCAAATTTGTCGAAGTTAGGAAGGGGGTTTATTCCGCCTGTCTGAAAACTGGAAGGGGGTTTATTCCGCCTGTCTGAAAACTGGGGGGGNAATACGTAACAGCACGTGCATAGCTCAGCCTTTCAAATCTTTTGCAGGGACCGGAGTAGGAGTTTAACGGTTAATTGAACACGTGTTTTACGCAAGTTGAGTCCCAATTTGCCGTAATTACTTGTCATAAGCTTGGAAACGACGAATACATTTATTGTAGACGTACCTGTGAATTAAAACATATATTAATTTTCTATACAATTATCTTTATTTTTTTTAGCCACAGTGTTTAAACAATTTTTGATTACAATGTTTTTATTTTTGGCATGTACAGTAGCACACTGCTACCACGGTGTTGCGCAGCCGTGAGAAATGTTGACCAATTTCTACCGCGCCACATGATTTGCCGTATGCCAACGCGATAAACCAATAAAAACAATAAAAAGTTGTTTTACAAAACGCGGCAAGCTATCGGTGTCGCGGGAGCTAGTCAAAACGGCCGCAGGTCAAACCGCTCTACGGTTTTTCCTCGTCAATTATTGTCGGTTTTTGAGATCAAAACTTTCGATCGCAATTTTAAAGATTCGGGAAAAAAACAACCGATTTTCTGAAGATTTTAACTGATGAATTTGATCGGCAATCGGTTAATAATGACAAGGCTGTTCGCTACTTTCAAAAAATCTTACAACTTGGCAACAAAAAAGTGCATATGCCACCATCTTGAAATATTTTAAGTGATTGATTACAAAGTAAAGCATTGCGGTAGCATGTTGAAAAGCAATATTTTAACCAAATTATATATTGATTACATTTTTGCTAGTTAACTGGTTTTTCATTTTCTGCAGTCAAACGATATGCACATTGTATTTCATGTGCAAAAACGTACATTTTTGTCTGAGTGTCGGTTTCAGATACAGTATTTTTCCTCGATTTTACATTATTTTCGACGTTCTTTAAATTGTTTTTATAGAATGATGAATACACGTGTGGTGATACGGATGGTCTGGTTTATACTATGTTATGGTTTTAACATGACGTCATTGCACGAATGGGATATACACTGAATATAACTTCCGGAAATAATTTCTACTTTCAGTTTGAAAATGCGATGGTACTGATGCTTTTACAACGGACATAGGGATACCGTTTAAACGATAACGTTTCGTTTATTTGATTTTGTTTAAACATTTAGAAAAATCTGTAAACGTGATACCCTTATACAGCATAAGTCTGTGCAGATTTCTTTATATGAATATGACATAAAGAAGCAATTTTTGAATTTGCAACAAAATCATTATGACTTGGTCTTTGCATAAAAGTGTTTGTTATGAATTTCACAGATTAAAAAAACATTTAATTTATGGTACCATTTAAGTATATTTATCTAATTGTATATTATTATATACCAATTCTTTAACATATTACTGTGTAAGAAAGTGAAAATAAAATGGTAATGTTTAAATCTTAGAATATTCACTATAAAAAGTAATAATTTTATTATTCAAGTAAACATTCCAATTATTGCCACACCTTGCATGTCCCTGCAGGTTACTCGATGAGCTCAATTCCTTATTTCTGGTTCACATTATAATATCAAATCAAGTGTTTATTTTTACTTAAAATAAAATTGTTGAATTGGATGAGACAATGGGTACAAATAATTAAATTGTTTTGTTTTTATACTACAGCTTGTGACTCAACACATTACACTTTTAAGGGGCATATACAACACTGTTAACAAGAACTATACACAATTATACATACAAGCAACGCCTTGTCATGCATGCTTTAACATTTGACGTCTGATTCGCCTACAGTAAACCTACTTCCTGTATTGTATAAACTCTGATGAGTAACTCAATTAAAATGGCCGGTAATGCTCATTAAAACTAAATACAGAAACAAACACCTGTTGATTACAGTTTAGAAATACATGCCTTCCTCGACTTTTAAGATAATATAGCAAAGTATTCATAACTCACCATACACACAGAGACTTTCTTTTTATTTGTTTAGTCGAAACCGGTGCTCCGGTATTTTTGTACCTGCTGAAATTACAGGTGTCGGCGGACTAATACACACTAATTAAAAAATAGTCCAATACTGATTCCGAAAGTAGGCAAAAGATAAGATTAAAAATATATATAACATACAAATAACGCATATGAAATAAAGAGTAATCGCTAATTGCCCTTTTAAGCAGTGTATCAATTGAAAAGGCGATTGATACGGTAATTGAAATAATTGTTTAAAAACGAAACCGAAACAAGGAAGTGGGCGTTCTACATAAGATAACTATGCCCTACCTTACTACGTAGGATTACACTACAACATTAAAAGGTCGTTAAAAATAGCCACACAATCGAAGAGAAAAATATCTACCGCGCCCGCTCGTTCGCAGTAATAACATCATATTTCATTTCTTTCGTGTTAAGAGATTGTTTAACTGACGAACTATATATATAAAATCATACACAAAATATCTAACGAATACTTAATTCCATGATATGTATTTAACTTGAACTTAAGTTACTATAATACTCGCGGTGGCTCATATAAGACCCGGAGCTTTTCAGCTCATTGGACAAACTGTGATAGATAACTAGTTATATATAATTTAAGGTTCTGCAGAATATGAGGATGTGTTTATTTTATTTACCTGTTTGTTTATTCTTGTGCACACCTGGCTTTAATATTCTAATATGTTAACATTCTATTGAAAAACACATGAACATTTCACAATACATATAAAAGCTTTGACAAAACTCGGCAAATATTAATTAATTAAAATACCCATTGGAGCCGAGAAGTTCTGCGGAGTCAACAATGGTATGTATGCAGTACGACCAGTTGAACAAGCCCGAAACAATAAACATTATAAATCAGAGAGCGTGGATCAACACTAAGTATGCAACTACAGTTTGATAAGTATTATGTATTGTTTTCTATTCTAAGAATACGTCGATCTTTTATCGCATTTAATGCAAAACAACACCTGGGTTGTGATTGAAATAGGCATGTTTTTAAAAATGCCATAAAACCGACAGCTGCCTTATATGATGGATAATCAATAAATGGAAGACTGCAAAGATCCACAGCATCAATAAGATCAAGTGATCACAGTTAAGCGAACCCACTACCATTTAGTTCTACAACAAACAGACTTGCAAAACCTTATAACATCTGTCACAGAAGATGGACACTCATGCGACCAGCACAGACATTGTTTCAGTAAACATTTTCTATTTGTTTTGTCTTGACATGCACAAGTCACACTTTAGCTGGGCTTCATAACATACTTCTGCTTAGCAAAAAAAAATGCAACGTCAGGCCTCACAGCAACCATCTCCGTGAAAAATGACGCGTCTTAAAATATTATAATATTATACCTCAGATAAATGTGTTTCTTATTTGCGTATATAAACTAAACCGGTCCATTATTTTGAATAGTGCCCAGTAAAAAATGCGCGCGAATCTAATAGTGCCCGCTAGACTAGATGCGCGCGCATCTAATAGTGCCCATTGTATATCTTATATGTTTATGCATATGTACGGGTTACCTATTAGGTAAATAATATCATATTTAATTTATATAATATATACTTATATAAAATAATTCATAATAATGTATATAAATATATAATTATATATAATAATACATAATACATACTATATAATACATAATATATGATATATAATATATGATATATAATATTGGTATATAGTATATAACATATAATATATTATATATATAATATAAAAATTGATGGATTTATATTGTGTTATTTATTTTTATTTCAATTGACATTTATCTGCACAAAAATGTTCGGTATAATATAAGAAATATAAAACCTCACTTCAGGCCCAATGGCAGAATAGTGACCAGCCATGCAGCGCCAAATAGTATAAGGACCTCATGCAGCCTTCGGCTTCGGTCCATATACTATTTGGGGCTGCCTGGCTGGTCACTATTCTGCCATAGGGCCCTCAGTGGGGTTTTATATTTCTTAATTAGTTAGCTACCGTCTTAAATAATATTTACCATAAGGCCACGTCATGCGCAATTTCTAGGTCCGTTTATCCATGTTATGCTTACAATAAGAGATTAAATGTGGACTGCGCTACCTGTTCAATTTATTTATCAGGATGGATTCTGATGTGTGCTGCTGAGAGTAATTCATCCATGGAAGGGATGTCCACACTTTCACATTGTCAATCCAGCTTTTCTTCTGACAGCCTCGACGTCGACCTCCCTCTAGTGTACCCTGGAGAATCTTGAACAGAGAGTCGTGTTGCAGTCATGTTCCGGACGCCCTCGTTTGTCTTGTGCTCCGTGTAAGAGATGCGGAACAGTCTTCCAAGACATTTGTGTTCAAATGCATGTGTCCTTCGTTCTGTGTCCACATGGAGCGTCCAGATCTCGCAGCCGTTCAGTAGAATGGAGACTACGAGGGACTTGTAGAGCCTGTACTTGGTGGGGAAGCTAATGTAGCTGCTTGCCCAGTCTGACCATTGCTGTGATCGCAATGGTAATTTTATTCGGACCTTAGCGGTACTGGTACCATCCTTGGACAGGGTTGCTCCCAAGAACTTGAAGCTGGTCACTTATTCTATCGTCTCGCCGTACACGGTGATGTCTGCACTGGTGTTGGTCGTGTTGTTCACCATGATCTTCGATTTCTCCATGCTGAGCTCCACCCCGTATGCTCCTGCTTTCATAAAGTCTTTTGGTAAGATCTTGAAGTTCACTGCTGGTGCCACCCATGAGGTCAATGCCATCAGCGAATCTTAAGTGGTAGATGGGTCTTCCACCGATGGATATAGAGGTGTGGTGGTCATGCAAAGTCTCCGGCATTATCTTGAACATGTTTAACATGACGGGAAAGAGCAGACATCCTTGACGGACGCCCACTGATGTCATGAAGAAGTCCCCCTCTGTCCATTACAAAGTACAGCGCTGCTGGCGTAACCGCAGAGTTCTTGGAAGACTTGCACCAGCCCTTCGTCAATGTTGAATCCGCTCACAACCTGCCATATGCCATCATGCCACACGCGGTCGAAAGCTTTCTTAAAGTCGACGAAGCTGTAGAAGAGCTCACGTTGGTGTTGCAGGTGTTTCTCAATGATGACTCTGCAGTTGAAGATCTGTTCCACTGTGCTCCGCCAAGCTCTAAATCCAGCTTGCTCTTCCCCCCCCCCCCGCAGATCCTTGGCCTTACTTTTTCAATCGATGATGCGTAGCGTGCCTTTGCTGGGATGGCTGATGAGGCTGATGGTGCGGTAATTCTCGCACAACTTGAGGCTGCCCTTTTTCGGTATGGGGATGACCAGTGACTGAGTGAGCTCTTTGGGCTACTTCTTCTCCTTCCAGATCTTTTGGCATAGTGCCGGCATTACTGCAGTCGTTGCCTCTCCTCCGTGCTTAATCAGCTCAGTAGGGACGTCGTCCACTCCAGGGGATGTTCCTGCCTTAATACTATGCACTACCTCCTCCACCTCTGCCTTATGTATGGACGGACTTAAGCCGTCCGCTTCTGGTCTGGGATCATTCTAACGGAAACTGGAGTCTGGTTGAAGCGGGTAGTTGTAAAGTGTAAAGATGACTGCAGTATTCAGTCCACATGTTGAAGACATGTTAAGGACTGCATGTTGAAGACATGTTTAGGACTGCGGCACTCTTCGGTCAGGAGGTTCCCGTCAGAACCTGCTATAACACTGGCCTTGTGCTGAATGGTCTTCATGAGGGTCTTGAGGGTGCTGTAGGCCTTCTTACTGATGCCTGTGGTCATCTCTGTGTCTATGTTGATACATTTCTCCGCAATCAACTCCCCCTGGGCCTCGTTCATCTTCTTCCTCACCTACCTGTTAGCTTTTTGGTAATTTGCCATAGAGGCCAGGCTGTTGTACTTCTCATGCCTCAGCTATCTTCTTTTGTCACATAGGTCCAGGATTTCTGTAGTCACACATGGCTTGTTCTTCATTCTCTCTTTCTCTCTCCCAAGAATTTCTGCAGCCGATGACAGTAGGACATCCTTGATGTTGTTGGCTATGGTGTCGATGTCATTGTGTAAGGTGTTCAGGGCTGCAAACTTGCCACGTATCTGTGTTTGAAATACCTCTGCTTTCACTGGATCTTTCAAGTTCTCCAAGTCAAATCTAACGCGAGGGTTCTTGGTGATGCGCTTGCTCTCTAAGTTCAGCTTGATGGTGGAGAGTACAAAGTCATGGTCACTGCCGATGCCTGCGCCAAGAAACGTCTTGTGTTCGCCTTGTTGATGCTGGACTTGAGCCGTTGAGGCGCCAGTATGAAATCGATCTGGCTGTGTATTTGCCCGTTTGGAGCATGCCAGATCGCTGTTCTGGACGGTTTGTGTGGGTGCAGCCTGTTGGCCAGGGTGAGTTGGTGGCTTCTGACAAACTCAATAAGTCTCAACCCTCTGTCGTTGGTCTCACCTAAGCTAAATCTGCCTACTGTCCCTGACCAGTCTTGGTATGCTTCTGTTCCAATCTTGGCGTTCCAGTCGCCTTGGACAATGAGGATGTCTGTCTTGAGGACCTGGACTATGATGCACTCGAATTCATCATACAACTGTTCAATCTCCTCGTCTTTGTAGGCAACTGTTCGTGCATAGACCTGGATGATGGTGATGTTGTAAAAATTCCCTGTGACACGGATGGAAATGAGGCTGCTGGAGACTGGAGTGCAATGATGACGCTGTTGACTACCTCCTTCCTAAGGATGAATGCAACCCCGTGGCGATGTATAGAATCCTCACCGCTGAACCATACATTGACCCCTTTGTCTGTTGGTGTTTTTCTGAAGCCTAGCCACCTAATCTCGGCTAGTTTGATTATGCCCAGCGGTAGCGCTTCAGCTCGTGCTTCAGTTCACGAACCTTGCCACACACATTGAGTTTTCTTATATTCCATGTTCCTATGGTTGTTCCCTGTGTCACCAATTTGATCGATGGATTATAGCTCCAGTAGCTAAGTTGTCGCATCCACCCTGGAAACTGGCAGTGGAGTGCGCGGTCGTTGTTATTCCGAGCGCCGACCTATCCAGCGTGGAACATGTATTATGTTGTATTGTCCTCGTCATTTCCTTTCAGTGGGCTTGTGGCAATCTTGGTGGCGCCCATCTCCTCTCCAAAAAATTGCAACTGGTCGTACGAAACGTGCCAGTCCCGTCACTTCGTTACATCCGCCAACAGAAGTGGGTACCAGGGTGTTGTTGGGTAAAATGTCCCGAACCAGAAGTGACAGGTGAGAACAAATGTGCCTGACTTCCAGAGGGAACTGCTGCCAAGCGACAAAGTACTTACTCTACGTTCAACACTCCATACAACACTGATATGTTAAAGCATTTAAATGGAATACAATCATTAATAGACATCATGTTCCGGTCCAAAGGTCATCTTTTGAGGTGAATGGTTAAAATGAGTTTATCTTTTCAATCAAAAACAGAATAATGTCATCTCAGGATTAAAAGTAACAATTAATTGAAAGGTATGTTCATTATCTTAATCATCACAGTGTGTAGGTCACAAGTCAAAGATCAGTAGCTCCAAGGTCAAATTTGGCAGCTGAAGGTTTTTATGAAGATGGGCCATTTCCAATCACATACCCCTTTTTTTATTGGGATTAATTTAATTCTTGGTTGACTTTGTTACATCTGTGTCATATACTGCAAAACATTCTGATAGTGGTTTTGATGTATATTAATAGTTGGCAATGACATATTTTTCTTGTTGACATGTATTTAAGATTGAATTTACTGCCTGTTCCTCGAGCGACGGTATGGATCTAAGTACTCGATCCAACATCTTTTTCTGCATTGTTTTCACCAGAGAACAGTTTTTCTTTCTTTTTTATTAACAGAATATCAACATACACTACAAAAATAATAAAGAATTAAAGCATCCACAGTTCACAAACACAGTGTTGTTATTACACAAAACCACTAAATAAACTAATAACAAGTGTGTCAACATTTTATTACCATAAAAGACATTCATCTTACATGTTCAACAAAGGTGTGTTTATGCTCCTTAACAAATACTACAACACATGTACAGTATAGACTGTACCAAATAAATAAGTGTACAAGTCTGCAAGTCTGCAAGTAACTACAATTTGCATTTGTAAAGAGCGATATTTACTTTAGTTTTTTTATTTGAAAGGCATTATTAAGGTGAAATACAATAATTTTCAATAAGAATTATGAACATGTGGACAAAGCAGTTGCACAAAGCTTAAAAACCTAGATAAGTGAGGGAATAAATAACACAAGAACAAATCTCTTATAACCCAACAACAACATTTGATATACTAAACAACATGGCCTTTCAAGGAGATAATGTAACCAATCCACAAAAATGTATGTTAAGCAATCACGTGTACTTATACAATATTATATCCAACATTAAAAAAAACACATTATTTAAACAACTACTATTGCATGTGTAAAGTCTAGATGTACATTTGCATATCCATAAGATTTTGTGAGCATACAGCTCTGTTGAACTAGTTTGATGTGGGCAATATGTTCTATTGAACATTGCAAAATATAAAGGAGCATACAATCCATAAAGTGCCTTATATTTTTAACTTTTGTCCTTACTAAGACTTGAATACTGATTTAAGAGTCATGTTTAATTAAAGAATCATTAAAACAAGAGGACCAATATGGCCCTATATTGCTCACCTGTGTACATGTAATTCTTTTTAAGAAGAAACAAAATCAAAATTATGCTTATTCTTTATAACCATAGGCCCCTAAAGTGTTGTCAAATTTTACCCAAGAGGTATTATTTGAAAAAAAAAATCATAACAAAAACACATTACATCTGGGCCTTAAAGAATTTGCATTACAATATTATATTATCAAAATAATGCCATCAGGGCATGGCCTGTTTTGACCATAGGGGCATCTTTTAATAACTTACAGGACCATAATAAAATGTTAAATTGAAATGTAATATTTTATTAATATAACACCTCTGGACTCTGAGCATGGCACAGGTGAGCTAAACAATTGTTAAAAAATCACATGAGCTTAATATCCAATCTGTCATTCAAGTTTCCAGGTCCATGCCTGTGCTCAGTGGTTGGGTGCTCACTTCTACGGGCTTGGGCGCAACATAGGAGCCCATTCCAGCGGCTCTATCTGCCTCGGCCTGGGTGTACGGCTCCACCTTGAGTGCCTTGATTCTGTAACAGAATGGCAGTAGCTTTATTTAAGGTTCTTACTGACAAATATTTGGCTTTTATGACATTTTTGTCATTTTGTCTATAATATTTTTGTTTGTTTTGTCGCCATTATTTATAACAAGGAACCATTTCATGGCCAGTAAAACAGTTTATCTTCAACAGCGTAAAATCATTTCTAGTCTATAGAAGCAAGCTTGTTGACTGTGTAATTCACTATATAATACAACACACAGAATTGACACGACGTTTTGTTTCTGATAATGAAATACATGTAGTAACAACAGGGCCAAAGGACCTAGGCCTCTTACTTGAGACAAACAAGGATATCAGTAAAACTGATGGATGCTCCCCGATGAGGCTTTGTCGATATATGGATTAATTGTGTGGAAAAAAGTATGACCTTGAGAAAATCTATTATTAGCCTCGATGACCTTGACCCCAATGACCTCATCAAAAGGTACCTACATGCCAAATATGTAAGAGATCGGTAAAATATTGAAGGCTCTATAAGAAACTGTAACAAAAGTGTAGTGTGATGGAAGGAAGGACAAACTGGCAACTATATGCTCCCCATATGTATGGGGAGCATAAAAAAGAAATTCACTTTTCTGAGCAGGTAGTGTTCACAAAATTTCACAATAAACTTGCAAGGAAAATTGCTCCAACACATGGGAGCCATGTTATTTAACAAACAACAATCGTTGCCACAAATATTCTCATCAAATTCATGTCCAATAAATGTGGCCTATTGAAAAAGTTACAAGCTTTTTTTAATATGACCAAGTAACCTTATTTTGATCCCACAGGACCCATCCTTAATTATACTCAAGATATAATTAGGACATAACATTTTTTTATGTTCTGACAAAGGTTTCATGAAGATTGGGCAATAAATGTGGCCTCTATAGTGGTCACATTTTTTTCGGCGTAGCTGAATAACCCAACTTTTCACCTTTACCTGACCTTTGTAAGGGTCCAATAAAATTCAAATACAATTTCCCGCAGCTAGATACGATGAATACACTTCATTCAGTCCATTGGCTGATTTGAGAATAATCCTCCAGAACATTGGAAACATGACCGCGTCTTTGTAGTATAGCATGTAACACTGTTTTACTGCGTGTTCAGCATGAAACAATTTTATCTCTAATGAAAAGGCTTGATGGATAGAACAGTTTTACACTCAATTCTTGGCATTAATACAGTTTTGTGTGCCCCTTTATATTCAGAGGATTGTCAGCGCCAGAGCGTTTGTACTTAAAGGCTATGGTTTCATATTGAGTAATTACTGCCATATTGCTGTATGTGTACTAGTATATTTTAGTTCATTTAAGTATCGTTTTTCCCTATCCTGATAATCGTTTTTGGCCAAACCATTTTTAATTGTTTTCGAAATTGAACATTTAACATGTAAAAGTATAAAGTTTTAAACAAGCCGTCGTTCCGGCAGTGGAATCGTGACCTCACTTTAATGCATTGCATTCCGACCCGCAAGGTATCAGGGTCAGTTCGCGGTCAGTAAACGGATCGTTATATAATACAGACGCTATCGCGTTAACTAGTTGAACTGGAATGGTGAACTGAAATAACGCTTGTACGATATCCAGGTCGTTTCTATTTTTAACTGGAACTCTTATCAGACCAGAAATATGTTAAATGAAGATATTCGGCGATATAATTATGGTATGTCAATCATAGATTCTTAATGTGTTTTCAACAATACCACGATAAATATTATTTTTGATTAATTTAACAATCATTATTTCATCATTTTGACCAATTTATTAAGCATGAGCGCGATGATTCCCGATACTGTTAATAATCGAATCAAATAGCAATGCCCGACACACCACTAAAACAGGTTTGTTCATAGAACGCGCGTATAAATATTTAAAATATGTACGGATACTTCGCGTGTGGCCGGTTGGCTTATATGTTTGTATTTCACTTCAATTCTTCTTTTGTTTTTCTGTTTTGTATCTATAGATATATGATACGCAATATATCATAATGTAAAATAAGCTGCAAAAACTCCGCATAACATCCCGTTCTACGTGTGATGCATGGAAAAAGACATTCACTATCTTTGATCTCATTCATTAAACTCTTTACCTTTCAGCAACTCCAACCACAATCAACGCCGTATATCTTTTTTAAAGATATTTCTTGTTTTCTTTAATTTGACTTAGTGACCAAGTTTTTGACCCCATGTAAAAAAGTTTCAAACTCTGCTGATCACATTGGGTCAAATGTTCTGACACATTTTCAAGAAGATAAGGCCATAAATGTGGCCTCTAGAGTGTTCACAAGCTTTTTCTTTAATTTGACCAAGTGACCTTAGTTTTGACCTCATGTGAAGTCAAAAGTCAAAAGTAGTGCTAAAGTTTGTTTAGTTTTGAAAAAACAATTTGCTGCTGGTCTGTTCAGTTATTATATAGTAAACTATGGTGCAATTTCATTTAGTCGTGCATGCTCTGAAATTAACTTGGGAATATGCGCAGTTTATAACTGCCAAAAATAAAAATGTCAAAATAACAACTCTGATTTCTAATTTATAAAATACTGATTTGAATAAAACTTATTCAAATATTACCTTTTCTTATGTGGTTTTCCTTTGAAATGCACTTTGATGGCAGGTTCATTTATGAAATACTTCCTGAAAATTATGACACAGAATATATAATTAAAGCAATAGGCACAAATGAAACTTTAAATGTGTATGTTGTCTTTGTGGTAAGTGACTTCAATTTTGCATTTCGTTTTGCTACAGATTAATAGAAGTGGTGGAACACAACATATATCGGTAATTGTTTGCTAATTTCTGTTGTTTTCCTGAATAGCAATTATAACTAATTCATATAACAACAGCTTAACAATTGAATGTATTACTTATTTGATTCTTACTTTAAAATCACCAATGCATATCTTTAGATTATTTATTTTAAATGAATTATTTATAAAAAAAAAAGGTACACTGATACCAGCATGATTACAGATCAAAAGATTTGTTTTAGTCAATATTTTCTTCTCCAATTCTTTGTAAGTTAATTAAGGCTCAGTAAATATTGAATAGGTCCTGGTCCAATTATTTAAACTCCAACCTCAAACAAAATAAACATACACGCAGTGGATGCAGTAGAACTGTCCGAAACCAGGTCGATCAAAGTCAATTTCTTGTTTGAGAAGCTTCGGTGCATTTTCTGGCTTCATGTCTTCATGTACCTGGTCAATGTCCTTTGTTTTACGCTTCGTTCGGTACTTCTCCTTCATGGGTTTGTCCCCCCTATGCTTACGCTTTCTTGCCAACCGACCCATGATACTGTTTAATTAAAGAGGAAAAAAAGCCGCATTAAGTTAAGACAACTAAACAATTTTAAAATAGAATCAAACAAGAGTTCCGCAGTCGGAGACATATGCCCCCTCAACAGGGCTTTGACACAGGATTTTTTGCAACAAAACTCACCTTTGATGACATATTAAACGGAAACCAATTTAACACTTAATGTCACAGTGAAATTGACCTTTGAACTAGTGACCCGAGTTTCAATAGCATTCATCTACTTCCAAGGCCAATGCACATGAAAAGTATCAAGCCAATGTGTCAATTTGTTGACAAGTTATTAATCGGAAACTATTTTCACACTTATTGTAACAGTGACCTTGACCTTTGACCTAGTGAACCCAATTTCAAAAGGGGTCATCTACTGTCCAAGGCCAATGCACATGAAAAAACAAGAGAAGTGTTTGTCAGAAACACAATGCCCCCTAATGCGCCGCTTTGATTTTTTTTCCTTTGACCTTGAAGGATGACCTTTACCTTGTCCTTTCACCACTCAACATGTGCAGCTCCATGAGATACACATGCATGCCAATTGTGAAGTTGCTATCTTCAATATTGCAAAAGTTATGACAAAACTTTAATATTTATAAAAGTTTTGGACAGACAGAATGACAGACAGACAGGCCAAAAACAATATATCCCCCTTTTTTTTTAAAGGGGGGCATAAAAAGGCCAATGCACATGGGAAGTATCAAGCCAATTTGTCAATCCGTTCACCAGTTATTATCAGAAACAAACTGGTCTACCGACAGACCGACCGACCAACATCCAGCAAACAATATACCCCTTTCCCTTCGAAGGGGGCATAAATACTTACAAGTTACATTTCAACAACCGTCACACACTACTGTTACAATTAAAAGTAAGCAATGTGTATTTATAATACATGGCACTTAAATATTTTTTTCAATTTGTTACACAAGCAAGCCCCTATGAGAATATATTCAGGGGTTTTTCAGCACTGTCTGCGCCTGGAGGCATTCCCAAAGCAAACGGACCCGTTCCCAATCGAATCTTGCTAACATATTTCCCAATTCCAAAAAAAAAAAAAAAAAAAAAANAAAACAAATTTATTTGTTAAACCACTGACTTATTTAAGCATGATAAATTCACAATGTTTTCCCAAAATGAGCCGTTTCATCGAAGCAAAAATTCCCAAAATGGACAATTTTGTTGCTAAAAAATTCCCAATTTGGTCAGACTCCTTTTCCCAAAAAAGGCAGAAAAAAACCCTGATATTACACATTACAAGAGTTACAGGTGCTTTAACACTGAATCAAATTCCCACAGAATCCCATTATAAATTGATCAATGTTTGAGGCATTTTTCCTGGCTTTCCTGTATTTAAGATTGAGACAACTTAGTATTGTTTTGAAGATAAATATGTCCTCTTTCAACAAATGCAAATAAAAAATGATATTTTGTTTGTAAGTAAATATGATCCCCCCAAGTTGCATACTGTTCCACAGTCTGGGACCCCTGGCAGAAAAACCTCACATACAAAATTGAAATGATTCAGAGATCAGCAGCTAGTTACATACTAAATGACTACGGTTACAGCAGCAGTGTCTCCGATATGATTTCGGCCCTAAATTGGAAAACCCTAGAATATAGAAGATGCCAGGCCACTCTTGTCATGTTTTTCAAAATCAGAAATGATTTAGTTGCCGTGGATCATCATCATCTTATTCCCACCAGAAACCTAAATTACCTAATCCCACATTCCAAAACAAATAACCACCTAAACTCCTTCTTTCCCAGGGCTATCAGGCTATGGAACGGTCTACCAACCTATATACAATCCAGCCCCAACCTACTGACCTATGTCAGTCGGTTGAATTCCCACCAGCTCTAGACCCCCTACTTCTGTTTTTAACTTTAGCTTTCTTGTAGATCTTTTTAACTTACTAATCCTTTGCACATAATTTTAAAAAACTAACACGCTGTTTTCCAGACAAGCGCCTGTCAGTTATAATCGAGCACGATTGTAGACAGTATCAAGTTGAAGTTGAATGCGGTCCCCTCAGAAAAGTGGTATTTGGCAGTGCATTTTTGACAAAAGCCAGTAGCTCAAGAAACAGCGATGTTCCTCCTTCTTTATAAAGTACCGGTAAACGGCACTTTCCCAATTACGAAAAAACTACAAATTTCCCAATTGCTGTCCATAAAATTCCCAATTTAAGGTAAAAAAAAAAAAAA
>VMBQ01001962.1:131576-145928 GCA_007657795.1 Dreissena rostriformis
TATATATATATAGATATATAGATATATATATATATGAATTAGTATATATCTACATAACTCGGCTCTAGAACTTAGTTTAAATTTCGTGTTCTTCCCATCGCTTTAATATCAACGCGTATATGTATTTCAGTTATATAACAAGCGTTATTCCAAATCTTTTGATGAAACCGATGTTTGCGTGCTGCATTTGTATTATCTAAAAGCTTAAACTGTTGTTGGCAATCCATTTCTTGTAATTTTGATAACTTGCAGCATGACTGTATACTTAAAAACAAACGAATGATGAAAAAAGAAATACCGTATTTTTTTTACAATTCTTAGTTTATATTGATTAAAATATCACGACTGGTATATTGCATTACTTAAAAAAAGTTGTTTTTTTAATTTTACTTTATTTTAATATTTTTTTTTATTTTTACTGGGTATGTATACCAGGTAACTACTAGTTAAATATAAATAAAGCAAGTAGATTGATCATCATCGTCACGTGGTAAACCCAGGAATGCCAATTGTGCATGCGTAGTGAATTGTATATATTTTTTTTATAAAATGATCAATCTACTTGCGTTATTGATAGTGTGTATATCGTTATGTCACCTATTTCCGCGATGTACATGTACTTTCGATTTCACATCGCGAAATTTTATTGCCGAATATAGTGAAAATATGAACTTTGTTCTAGTAATGTAATATACCAGTCGTGATATTTTAATCAATATAAAGTAATAATTGTAAAAAATACGGTATTTTAGAACTTTTCTTTTTTCGTCATTCGTGGTTTACAGTCCCTTTAAGTGGTTTTGTAGCATGATATTTAATTAAAATTACAAAATTACACATTATGCATAGTTTTAATCAGAATAAAATAAAAAATAAAAATACTATAATTTGTGTTTTTACAAACTCACGATCGGGGAGATTTGAATCAAACTAAGCTTTGCTGTGTAAACTCGTTGATATCCATCAATGTACCAAGTGAAGGCAATATTCTCGCAAGGAAACATTATTGTCGTGATAAAGCAGACACAAAAATAAATACATCCTCACCGACAAACTCACCACAGGTGTTCGTGAATAAAAATGGTATACATGTAATCTAGATCTATAGAAGTTCTATAAATTATATTTTTTGGTGAACCAACAAGTGACGTATTCGAGTCTTATATAAGGGATAAAGTGCTTCCTCACATTCCCCTTCTCTCAGTGTTGACGGGTTATATTTTTAGGGATACCCATGATTTGATCAACTTACAAACATTCTGATTATTCATCAAGGAAACAACCATTTGCGTGTAAACATGTTCGTTGAAAAGTAATTAACTTTAACAACGTCTTCATTTACTAAAGCTTAATTCTGATCACGTTGTTTTAACCCCCAGAAAAACGTCATAATTGCTTTTAAAATAAAACGGTGAAAATTAAGGAGAACAAAATACTATAATGTTTTTTAATTAATGTTGTTAACTTAGTTCATCAAAAAATACATAAACACTTATAATAGTATTTTGCAGTTTTAACACATTAGCGTCTTTGTTGCAAATCCATATTTATTATAATCATTTTAAACTATTTCTTATATAACAGTTTAGGCAATCCATATTATCATTTTTTTTTTCAATATACAAAAATCTGTGAACAAGCCCCTTTAACTTCAAACAGTGTCATGCAGTTTCTACGTTCACCTCCGGATACGTATAGATGCACTCATATACATTTGAGAAGAATACGTTTGTAAATTCGTCAAATCCGGCGGATGGGCATTTTTAAATTGTGGAATGATATTTAGGTAAAAATTACATCATGCATGGTGAATCTTTACAATATGACTAATGTTTATTCTAATATGCTTCATGACAATTCCAACATGCTTGTTGTATATTCGTTTATACTTGATGATTGTTAAAACATGCTTGGTGACTATCCAATGTTTGTGTGTTCATTATTCCTGATTCATGACTGAAAAAAAAATCACTGTTATAAATGTGTACTTTGAAATTCTAACAAACGTGATGAAACTGTAATCTGAAACCAGTCATAATCGGTTTTGCCGTGAATGTTTTTGATATTGGTAAGTTGCAGTTGGTACTCCAGAAAATATAGATGTATTTTATTCAAGACATAACGGAGCACATGTGTTAAAAGTGTGGCCCATCCCTAGTCCAAATAATTACAGTATACGTAATCTACCGATGTACATAGTGTATCGACCTCATATGTTTATAGTAGCCCAACCCCCATTGTCCTAGACCTGTGCGTGTAACTTTCATATTTCTCTAGTCTGTTTGCCAGGCTATAATTACAATGTATATACATGTAAACACATATTTAACATTTATGTTTATGTAATCTAAGTGGTTTATAGTGAAACCTGTAAGTTAAAAGTACTCGTGTCTATTACAACTGTTGTACCCCTCGTTGAGACACCAAAAGTCGTCTACTATTAAAATATCATAGAACATGATTTTCAATCAATTTGGAAAACACGAATTTAAAAAAATGAAATATAACAGGTATGTCCATACATATATTTTCACTATTTTCTGCAATTTCTTTGCAAGCTTCTAGTACTACTAGTCAATTTGCGACCATAAACAGTAGAGACGTTTGATGATTTTTTAATTGACACACTCTCCGTGTAAATTTGCATTAGTCCGCTTTTTTTTAAACAGCTTCTGTTGATTCCCAACGTAAATTTGGATCGCATCTCTATATGCTATTAATTGAAAGACCATATAGCTTAATATTTTATTAGAATTTCCTACTATATGCATATATTTTGCTTAAAATAATAATATAACAGTCAGCTTTTAACCTACATGTGTTTAATTTTCAAAAGTTGAAAAGACCACTATTTTTTACAAATTCGAATCCATGTTACAAAATTAATCTATCATATAATGATAGAAAAATACTTGCTAACCATGCAGTATGGTACTGTAGTAAATCTGAAAGTATGTAATGCATTAAGTTATTTCAAGATATAATTAAATGTAAAATGAGTGATATAATTTGGAGTAATAAATTAACTCATTGAGTACTTAATTATTTTATTTTTAATGGGATACTACTCAATTCTTGCCAAATCCTTATCTTTTGCTCTGCAGACGAACACAATTAATCAATTGGAATCAAATACGGGTCAATAACCAGAGAAACCTTGTAGATCCCAACAAAGTGTATGTGTGCACTACTGCAGTATGATTATACATATTTATTTTTAAGTTTCATTCTATTCCATGCAAGTTACCAAGAAACAGGGACGGAGGGACGCACGGCGGACGGATGGACAACTCCAAAACAATATCCCTCCGCCTTCGGCAGGGAAAACAATTTTTATATAGATTTGTAGATACATATACATGTAGATGGAAACAAATACTTATAGGTTAAATCTAAAAATAAAATTATACACAGAACATAGTAAGTTATAACATACATATCCAGACGATAGTGCTGAAATGTTTTCTCTAGTTAAGTAGATAATCTACTTTACCTTTCAAAATTATGACCAACTAATTATTTCTAAAAACACGCGGCTTATTTGGTTGAGGTGGCAAATATCACACAAAGGTTCGCAACTACTGCCATAGTATACAATATCCGTTATACGCCGTAAATTTCCTTGGTCGTCCGTAGCATTTTAGAACGACTGTCAATTGACATCATTGTAGCATGCATGATTGTTTGTTGCTTTGTGCTTGGATGAAACTCACATCTTGCCATCGCGTTAATTTAGTTAACGTATCAATGTTTGATTCCATAATGCACTGCGCCTATTGCATAAGTCGCTCTGCACGAACCAACATACATTAACCCAGCATGCAATTTACGAACAAGAATGTTGCATCTGTTCACATGAATGATACTATTTAGCCGAATGTAAAATGACATTTCTCATCAGGCACGATGTAAGAGCCATCAAGCATGAAAATGTGTCTACACACAAATTGAAAGTACTATCAAAAATCATGACAGAGTCATGAAGAAGGATGAAATTTTTACCTAAATACCCTTTCATACAGAACGACCGGACAGTTAATAGAATCATAATGTCTCACTTATGTAGAAATGTGTGCCGGATTTAGTGTTTTTAATCCGTGGTAAGATAGAGCACAGACAAGCCAAGTGTACATTTATTCATTTGATGTCTCTATGCGATCTTAAGTTTTGACTAAGAGACCTTAACCCATTTATGCCTAGTGGACTATCCCATCCTTCTAAATTGGATCAATTTATTTCCAAAATTAGGGATGTCTATTCTCATCTGGGTCGTCGCTGTTTGCCAAGGCCTTTTTTTCTAGACGCTAGGCATAAATGGGTTAAGCTTTGACTAAGAGACCTAAATTATTAGCACACCAGCTCACACACACGAGCATATCACAGCAAATATGTGCATCAAGTAATGCAAATATCTCCTCACCTATTGCAAAACAAGGTCCGCAGAAGGAAAGTTAGTCATCAAAGGACAACAAAGCCCTGAAAAAAGCAAGGGACTGGAATGACTTTACAATGAATCATGTATGTGATATTCGTAGTGACTGTCATGGGGTGCAGACGTGTTTTTTTCTAACTGTGACATGAAATGTGTTTAAATGGATTTTAAATCGGAATATTGTGGAAAAAAAATATATACACGGATAGCAGTGATTGAGATCTGGAGTATGTTGTGCCTGGTTCTGGATTTATATGTTAAAAAAAAAACAGTACGTATACAACAATTCTTCATTGTTCGATGGTTATTGAGAGTACACATTGCAACATGTACACTAACGATTTCGTTCACCAGTGAACAGCGATTCTCTAATCCGCTTATTGTAATTGCGAGTAGCGACAGTATCATTGAATAGGCTTCGCTAACAAGCGTTGATTGAACCAGATTGCGGACACAGTGTAGCCTGACTGAGTACCGTTATCGTGCCTTCTCACGAGGTTCACCTGGACATTACTCTACGCAATACCTGTATTACTATAATCAACATAATGGGCGTAGCTTTAAATGTGTGGCGAGCCAGAATCGGATCCTTTAACCCGCCCAGAATGCCGAAANCTCACAAATACTGTTGTTTATATTGATACAATGTCACTACTTATGATAACTGCATGTATGTTTGTATTTTGGGCCGGAGGCCTTTCAGTACAAATAAACCTTTTGTTGTTGTTTGTTGTTCAATAATTGAGTTTTTCCATCGGTTAAGGTTTTAAATCTGGATTATGACTAATTTGAGTGTGTTAATATTCATGGTCAAGAATCCTTAAATGATAAAGTTCACCGTTCTATAAGGGCCAACAGCCTTTTCTACTACATGGCATAGTTTAAATTTGCGATAATATTGACGATTGTGTGTGTTTGTTTGGATTTTTCGCGGTCTAAACTGTTTTTGCTGAATGGCACTTAGTTTTTAGGAACATTTCAACAACGTTTGTTAAAATCAACGAATATGAATGGTGGGACTTCATTGTATTTAAAATATTAAACATAATTTGAAAGAAACAATTAATATTATGCCGCACACACATCTCTTTATATAAATAGGTATTCAACGATATAACAGGGGAGGATTCAATCTTGAAAGACAACTATAGGTAACAGTCACTTTTTTTAAATGTTAAGTTGCAGTCGCATGGTTTGAACTTAAGTCAAACAATGATACATATTTACGTTCGCAATTACTCACGTATTTCTTTTCATTTGTGTTCAACGTTACAAATACAAGACAATTATTCAATTTATACTGACGACAGTTAGACTCTGTTTCATGCACGGTGGCTTGAAGAAAGTCTTTTTAATAAACATGGATACTAACATCTTCAAACAGCATTGAATGTAGAATAGCTGTTTGTAAATGCTATGGTTTCATGAAAGATATTAATAGTGCACAGACAAATTAATTAACTTCTTCAAACAAGATTCTAAATTACAACAAATCCTTGAAATACCATAACCTTATTTAAGGCTAAAGCTGAAAACATTTAAAGTACCATTACATATTGATGCATAACCATTTGTCATATCTTTTCTTTGCAATATTTTGTATCTTTCAGACATCGTTCAAGGTCTTTGAAATGGTATGTCTTTTCTTACTTTACAAGTCATTTTGTCACAATAAAAGAGATAACGAAGGATACCAACACGCAAATTAAGAACAACATTTATAGTATAAGTTTAAACAAGAGTTCATCGGTCGGGGATATATGCCCCCCCCCCCAAACAGGGCCTTGACACAGATTTCTAATGCACCTAAACTGACCTTTGAAGACATATCGAACGGATTCCAATTTAACACTTAATGCCACAGTAACCTTGACCTTTGAACTAGTGACCCCAAGGCCAATGTACACGTGAAGTATCAAGCCAATCGGTAAATTTGTTGACGAGTTATTGATCGGTAATGATTATCACACTTATTGTGACAGTGACATTGACCTTTGACCTGATGACCCCAATTTCAATAGGGGTCATCTACTCTCCAAGGCCAATGCACATGGGAAGTATCAAGCCTATTGGTAAATCAGTTGACAAGTTATTGATCGGAAACGATTTTCACACGCATTGTGACAGTGACCTTTGATCTAGTGAACCCAATTTCAATAGGGATCATCTACTGTCCAAGGCCAATCTAATGTGGAGTATCAAGCCAATCCGTTCATAAGTTATTGATCGGAAACGAACTGGTCTACCGACAGACCGACCGACATCCAGCAAAACAATATACGCGGGGGGGGGGGATAAATATACAAAACTGATTACAAAAAATACTTATATGCAGAACAAAACGCACACGCCATATAGTCTCGGACAATGTAAATTTCTTATACAGCAATCTGACGATTAAAACTTCAGAATTCCATTCATTGTCTTCTAAATATGTATCGACGTCTGTGCTCAAGCTAGTATTAGAAAAGGGCAGGGTGCTCTTTGTAAAAAGGGAACTTAAGCGCGCCCTGTCATTATACCCCTGTGGCATAATTTCAATAAAAAAACATCCGTTCAATATATTTTATTCTCCGAGTCAAAAGGTATGTGTTGGTCGAGGGCATCCCACTCCATACCGTACAGAGTTTACAAGTTGTATATTCATAGTTTAACACATTTTATACACTCAACAATCAAAAGCTTTTACATTACAATATAAACCATAAATTTTCATAAAAACAGTCAACAATACAATTCTTCGTATGTCCCATATCGTAACTAACAGCTACTGGGAAAGCGGAAACAATAGTTCAATATATCATGAATAAATATTTCACATTACATGTATTTACAACTAAAATATTGTTCTATAATTAATAAAACTATTTTCACTGTGAAAAATAAGTTAATGTATATAGACTTCAAATCATCTTGCTGTATTTTAATGTGCTAAGATCACAAAAAAGGCAAGGTTGGTGTCCGAGGGGCTGGGTGGAACCTTGGGGCTGCAGAGTGCTACGCCCTTCTGTTTATGCCTAGCTGGAACACTGGGACACATTTTCTTGTGGCAGTGGTATCATGGTGTGTCGACTTGTATGTTGTACACTTGCTGTCCCAGTAAACGGAACAAGTGCCACAGCGCGGCATTATTGATTGGGACATAAAACATAGATTTGGCATATGTAGTCCATGCAGCCGATATATTATTCTCTAATTCATAAATTTGTCCGAGTATGTTAAGGGTAGTTTCTATATGACTGTCAAAATTATCACTACCATTAAATTTATCCGTCAAATACTTCTTAATAGTAAAAACAAGTAAAACAAAGGATGCGTATTCTATCTCCTCATTTAAATATATATCAACTTCAACTCTACTTTTTATTGCTTCTCTATAAATATCAGAGCTCCAATCGCGATGGGTTTCAAAGAAAATTTGACAAATAATCAGAGAACGTGTTTCTTCTTTGGTTGATAGCTGTGATTTTATTCCATTCAGTTTCTCGAACAACCCTAGTCCCAAGTTGTCCATGTGTATCCCACAAACGCATCCAAGTTTCAAATTAATCATTGCTGAAATCTCCCTTTCTAGTCTGTCCATTTCAAAGACTTCAAGTTTGTTCTCAAATAAGTTCACAGTTGCAATCATATAATATGGGCAATATCGACGTTTAAGGAAACGTCGCAGCGTGTTCAGACAGTACAGGACACATTGCACAAGATTGTCATATCCCCATATGTTTTCAGGAAACTGTTCAATCGTGAAGAGCAAAGACGTTTTCATATGAAAAGTGCTCAATCGGTTATCCACTAGTGGCCCAAGAAACTCTTTTCGAATCATCTTTGTAAGAATGTATGCCCTCATCTGTACTATGTTAAGGTCGAACATGAGCAAGCGTTCTAAAGTGTTTGTAGACATTCGCCACTGAAGTAATGAGTACTCGGAGGTATATTGTATTGTTATGAATAACGACGATCATATGTAGAACCTATGTTTCCCGGATTAACAAGGAACATTCCACACTGTTTTGCATTGGTCATAGTTTGTTGTTTTGGCCAATGCCCGGGCCTCGGTCTTGTAAACAATACTTGGCAGTCATCTGGCAGAGATAGGCAATATAAGGCTTATGTGAAATCTCTTTCTTGAACTTCATCATTACTCTTTAAAGTTGGGCCAACACTCGTAACATTAAAATAATACATGTTGATCCTCCTTGCCTGTAAATCGATGATAGCATTATTTGAAACCAAGATTTTGCCTTGTTTATCACAAACAAAGAACCCAGTAATGTCAGCTCCATCAGGTGAAGTAACCCTAAGATTAATCTTTGACTCCAGAGCAACCACTTGTAGAAAGCAGCATTGCGAACAACACATCTCATCCTTTACAACAAGAGCTGTGCATAGGCCACCTTCGAATATTGCTGTGCTTTGACCGTGTAAAATAACCTTCGTATATATTGAATCGTGAATCACATCGAAGTCCGAATGCATACCAAGTGTAGTAGAGCCTTCAACTTGACTCCCAATTACGTGCACAGTGCACAATAATTTATTCTCGTTTGGAAAACTTCTATCATATTGTAAATAAATAAAACGTCTAAACTTAACCATTTCTCCAGTAACACCTATATCTTCCATTACTTCCGCAATACTTTAATTAGAATTGAACAAACATTCTAACCCTAATTTAATGATTAGTGCAAATGACACCTGACTTAGATGGCCAACATCCTTTCAACAACCCCGGGCAAGATCGCCATGAACTTTTCTCGTTAGTGTTTGTATTCTTTACAAAATAACACCCATTTATTGCTCTAAAAATAGCCATCGTGACCCGTCGTTTTACTTGGTGTACGAACATGTTCACAGTCGTTCATGTTCATTTTGCAATTGTCCAGAGAAAATTTGTTCACAGTCAAAATTCACTGCAAGGGTTGTGTCAGAACTATTAAACAAATACCTACTGCTACAGTACACAGATATTATAAAGTCACTGTGTGTGTTTGTATTTCAGAGTTTATTTACAGGTTCAGCTGCGTCATCACGACTGCATAAATGGGATGAGCTGCTAGAATGTCACTGTCAGACTTCCAATATTTTAAGCATATGCATACATTTGAACAGTCCGTTCACCACCCGGACATAGCCATCTGGACATGCGCCAGTCAGGACACCGACCTTCCAGACCGTAAGTCATTATTGGCATTACGTTTTCATTAAGAACCATTACAAAAGCCATAAATAGTTGGAATTTAAATGTAATGTTTAATTCAAACTGTTGTTTGTTTTTATCTTTTAAAATGTAAAACAATAATTGAAAAAGAAAAAAAAAGCTTTAACAAAGTATACATGTATGTACATTTGGCACAAAAGATGAAATTATAATGTAAACGTTAATAATAGACTGATTACAATTTAATTTTAATTAGTGCGATGCCGTTTTTTTGTTTGTTGTTGTTGTTCTTTTTTTAAATAAATGTTTACTCAATGAATTGTGGAAAAGTCGATACAATTCATTACTAGGGGTAAAACGTCCAAATAACTGTTAATAATAGTAAACAAATGATTTTTTATGTGATTCTGATGTTATGCATAGTCTTTATCGGTAATATAAATATTACTCTAGTTTCGATTTAAAATCTTACAACACTGTTATATGTAAAGTAAATATAAAAAACAAATACACAACTGACATAATGTTGTGTATTTCTTTAACAATAACGTGCATTTTATTTGTTTTGTATCTCTGTTGTCTTTTCATACCCTTTTTTTTTATAAAACGCACGTCTCCATTACTTTTTGCATTATTAGTGATTGTTATGTTTATCTCTATCATTGTAGGTTATTATTGTTTAAAGCCTGACTGTGCATGATTTATAATGTCATGGTATTAAGCAATGATTGTTTAAGTTTGTGATCTTAAATGATTGTTTTAAGCACTTTATATTTCAGCTTTTTAATCATGGACTCTTTGCGATACAAGAATACAGTTAATTGGTATAATAAATTATGTATTTTTTTTAAGTAACTCATAATGGTTGGAAACATTCATATATATGACAGATAAACATGCAAACCCAGTGTTTTTCATATAAACAATAATTGAAAAAAAAGTATTATAAAAATGAATCGTAGACATTGGTTCCTACGGACTTTCGTTCCTATGTTTTTGTCCAGGTGTCAATATAATATAGGAACCTATGTCCGGGCTGTTTATAAAATGTAGTAACCATTGTCCGGGGTGTCAAAATAACGTAGGAACCAATGTACGCATGTGTCAATATTAGAGTAAGAACAATTGTCCGTAGGTACAAATGTCCAGATACCTATAACGATACTAATCCAACTTAAAGTATTGATAGTTTGTAACAAATACACATGAACAACCAAAAGCACACGTCACAGTTTTTTAATGAAAAATACGAAACAAATTTTACGTAATACTGTGGCATTTATTTTATTTAAAGGAAAAAAATAGATCAAAGGGAAAGTTATTATAAGAAATAAAAACTTAATGAAGCTCATACAATGAGAGTTTAATTGTTTTATAAAACATATCACAATGATATTTGTATGTCTGTTGTCTTTTCATACTTTTTTTGTATAAAAAGCACGTCTCCATTACCTTTTGCATTATTAGTGATTGTAATGTTATAATGATTCATTTATAACGATTTGGAGAATACTCAAAGTTGCCTTATAGGTACTGGTAAATACACTGACGCTACTACGCTAATAAATGCAAATTAATTTGCAAACATTAATTTGTTAACTTGAATGTAACAGTTATAGTACTGTCGTTTTACTGTGCTGTATAATGTTGTTTAAAAGTTTTCAAGATCGCGCGTATAAGCACGTGCATTTTACAGAAAAAAATCTTGGAATCCCCAAAACTTCTTTAACAACATTAGGCCACGCCCATGGTTTGTAGAAGTATAACCAACACTTATCGTCCTTCTTTGTCTATAGCAGACAAGTCGTGGATCGTTGTAGAGTATTTCCGAAAATAGATTCGCTCGCTAGATAAAACTGTAATCCAAAATGGTAATTTGGTCACACATAAAGTGTACTTCTACTGAAAACTCTGAAAAAAAATTGATATGCACTTGTACTTTCAATATGGAACGTATAATGGCGTGTGATGTGTGTGTATTTTCAAGTTTCTGAGGTCCTTCCGCGCCTGAGGCTGCATTATGTTGGGACACGGAGTGTGTTCGGCACTTCAACCTAATTAACTTACTTGAATCACAAAAGATGGGGCGAATTTTGAATTACAGCTGCAATTAACATGTTATAATATTAATGATTAGATTTGTTTCTTACCAGACTTGTTTCTCCCAGGTATGAGCCCACACATACTGGGCTCTTGGAGCCTTTGCTGGGTCACCTAGACCCAGTTGCAGGATTGGGCCTACGATGGCCACGAACTTGTCTGTTTGGGCCCTGCTGTGGTTGGTANACATACTGGGCTCTTGGAGCCTTTGCTGGGTCACCTAGACCAAGTTGCAGGTGGTAGTGGTGGTGGTGATGGTGGTTGTGCCTACGATGGCCACGAACTTATCTGTTGGAGCCCTGCTGGGGATGGTACCCAGCGGCTTCACAACCTTCAGTTTTACTAATACGCTGTGTGACTTCATTATCTGAAAGCATGGTTCATAAACTATGTAGACATAGAAAAACAAACAAAAGCAATTCTCNTGTTGGAGCCCTGCTGGGGTTGGTACCCAGCGGCTTCACAACCGTCAGTTTAACTAATACGCTGTGTGACTTCATTATCTGAACGCATGGTTCATAAACTATGTAGACATAGAAAAACAAACAAAAGCAATTTATAAATAGAATCTAGTCCAACTGCATACGATACTGTTAAGATAAATATACTCAAAAATGTAAATGTTTCTTCAAAAAAANAGCAATTCTCACTCTTTATAAATAGAATCTAGTCCAACTGCATACGATACTGTTAAGATAAATATACTCAAAAATTTAAATGTTTTTTTTTCAAAAACATACAGCTATTAAATGTAAATCAAGTGTTAATACGTCATATCAGTATAAAATTAAAAAATACTAGATCTATAAAAAAAAAACATTGTTTATCAACAAAGCATGCCCCACCCACTTCATTATGAACAAATTTGTAAATAAACAAATAAAGCACATAAACAAATATTATAATTTCATAACAATCATGTGCACGGTTGCTTTAGGCACTTGTTGAAATCATTATACAATTGAAATACCCGCTATAACAGAGAAACAATCCAATTTTATACCTGCGATAATTCTCGTGTGTTGTCAATTCGATCGAAATCGAAACTAATGACAACTTATGACGTCATAATGAAAACGTCATAATCAAGCAAGCTTAAAATGCGGATCTCTCTTTTTTCCATAATAGTTCTGGTATACCGCTAAACAATAAGCACCAGGCAATATGGTGTGAATACTCTCAAAACGTAAAACGTGGTACGAAAAAGGCAACAGCACAAAATAACGCGAAATGAAAATTATTACAACACATTTAGCTTATCTTTCTATGGAAAAAGAATACAGCTATCTTATCAAATGCCCGAAAAAAAACACTCTAATAGATGTTTATGTCTGGACCTTGAGCACAGTTTATTTATTATTAGATAAATGCTCTTTGATAAAAACATGCGTTTTTGAACGAATCAAATTTATTTGACATGTTTACATACGTCAGGTTTTCAAATAAGGTAATGCAATACTTACATAACTGTGTGAACCATAGGCGTCTGTTTGTTTAAATAGAAATAATACGTTTTCTATTATTCATTTTCCTGTCTTTCTTTTTCTTCTGATTGTGAAAACCTGGTAGGCTTTTAGGCAAGACGAGAACAGGAACTCTTTACAAACCCGTTGCATTATCAATTAGACTGTGTTATAAAATATTTGATAACAAATAAATTAGCAAAGTAATGAGTATGGAAAAAAGAAAACCCAAGCGAGGATCAAAACTCACCTTATAAGGAGTTTATTGTAAATTAAAGTTATTGTCCCTTAAAGCCCGTTTTGATTCCATACAGTCCCTTTACATAATTAAATGGTATATCGTTGCAGATTTTAAAGATGCGAAATGCACAACGGGCTCGCGCTAAAACCCCATTTTTAATGGAAACAGCAAATAAAACACGGTATTAAAAAACATGTATTATGGCCTTTTCATAACTCTTTCTTCGCACAACGTATTGAACTCATAATTTAAAGAATTTCCGTGAGCTTTGTGAATATGGACACAGTTAGCTAGTATTAATATCGTATTGCAAACGTCTCATGTATTTGACTAATGGGTAACATATTATCGGCGCTATTGTTAATTTCATCCCACTGCTAATACGAGTACACTGCTATGATACACACATGTATCAGTGTTACTCAAAGATCTTTCAAAAAACATAAATGGATAGATTTTTGTGTTACAGTAATACAAAATGTTTCGGAGAATGTTGGGAAATCATATTATTTACGACACACGACGATTAATTAAGTTATCTAGGCAATACTGAAACTAAGTTGAGAAGTGGTTACAAGTGTGTTGCTGCATAGCTGTCTTTGTCCTTGCATCAAAGTTGTCCAACAACTCACCTAATAACTGTCTCTTTTTCTGAATTGTTATTGCCTGCGTTCATCATAACCACCAAAATCGTACGCAGAGGGTTCTACCCTAACGGAGGTTTAATTTAAGGATATGCGTGTGTTTAACGGAGATGTTTCGGATTCGATTTAACACTATGGAGTTTAAGCTAGTTTGTTCAATGTCATGTAGTAACAAATGCATTTTGCTTCTTAGTATTCAATTACATGCTGTCGAAGGCGTGTTTAATCCCCGACCTCGCCTACTTCGAGCTCCATATTTTTGGTAATACATGATATGCTAGTTTTGTCTAGATGCGTAAAAAATCAACAACAAA
>VMBQ01001963.1:0-19336 GCA_007657795.1 Dreissena rostriformis
ACCACCACCACAGTCATCATCATCAGCAACAGAAGCAGCAGCAGAAGACGAAGAAGAAAAAGCAGTTACAGAAACCTCATCATCATCATCAGCAGCACCAGCAAAGGCACAAACAGAAGTAGTAGTTGCAGCTGCGGCAAACACATATGTATTGATAGTAGCACCGCCGTCATAGTTAGCGTCATCACTTATGCCATTACTCCCACCACTTTCACGGTTGGTATTTTACTTTAGTTTTTTTAAACTGTATAATTCATCGTTCGCATAAACCATGACATACATCAGATTCTGCTTTAGTTAAAAGATTCATCGTTCGAATATTGCGGCCATTAAATGATATGTATCTTTCATTCTTGTATTTACGGCGTTTTTACCTTTTTCGCACGAGTCAGCTATTTGTTTTTTATGTTCATGCTTGAAGTGTATGAATTGTCCAGTATTGTTTTAGTAACAATGAGGCTTTTTATTCACAGAGGAACACTTATTGGACTCTAAAAGTTTGATGTATTTTATGCGCCAACAATTTATTTAAGCGCTTATATTTTCTGTGATTTGACAAGTAAAATAACAGAAGTATAACTACGACACCAGGTTCACAATACATGTAAGACTAAAGGTTGTTTGGTTGTTTAATAAGTAATCAAAAACCTCAAACATTATATACATTATACCTCTCATAATGGTTACCTCCTTAAAGGGTCAACGATAGCCACGACATTTACAAGTAAATACGTTCAGATCTGGAAGAAAAAGAGTTTGTAACTTTTCATATTTTATGCAAATTATTGCAGTTTTCTACATAAGTAGACTTTACATGGTTTGCATTCAAAAACAAACATTATAACAAGACAACAAATAATTTAAAACATCAATAATAAAACGATTACTCGAAACTTCAACGTCACGCGGTTTATAATGACGACAATGTATGATACAAAATACTTGATCGGAACCAGTAAGATCTAATAGATGCATAAAAAAGGTAACAAGCAATTAAAATTAAAGTTTGGAATAGTTGCGCTCAAGCCGATGCTGTGGTTGCAAACACACAATGACTTATTATTATTTCCATTAATTGTCTGTAGAAACGTAACAAATGTTCGACAGTTACGATGTCTAATGAGCTTAAACGTACTGACCCTTAATCGCGTCATTGAGTACTATTTAAAAAAAATGGGTATACTTTTCCCGAACATGAGTCATATTATAAATATGAAATGCATGGTTTGTGCGGTAAAATATAAAGCTTATCCGGGACTCCTAAAATATGAAAACTGTAGACAACACGACAGAGGAGGTCAATTTTTAAACAGTTTTTGTCTGTTTTTGTTTTACTAACATTTTCGAAATGTATTGTATCATATAAACACTCATACTACAACGTTTTATTTATTTGTATCTTATTCAAGGAAAATGTATCCGTGACGGTCTTCAATGCTTGTGTATGTATTGAACATTAAAAACCTGCAGAAAATTCAAACAGCCATTTATTTACAAGCTAGGATAAACTTTCATATATCGTAAAACTTCATTGAAGTTTAAGACTATTATATGATTATCTTGCGAGGGACGGGTTTGTTGTCCATATCTCTCTTTATCAGTTGTTGTTCGTCCGTGTGTTCATTTGTAGTATATTTGATTTTTAAATTTCTATGCGATGTTAGTTAACCTATCAGTCTGTTTATCATTATTATCATGCGTATCGTTTGAATTTAAATACTTCTGATAGCCTGTATGTTTGACGTAAATGTTCAAAATTACCTATCAAGTTATATGTCTTGTAATTATAAATAACTATGTTTTAATAGGAAAGCGCGTCTGGATCGGAAAGACATGTTTCTGACGCCTCGACATGTCTTGAAAATGACTAGACCCTGGCAATATTAGATCAGTTGTTATTATTGCCCTACCTGTTTCACCGGAAGGGGATATTGATTCACACTAGTGATCTCGTTTATAATAATATTACAGTCTAAGGTTGCTTGCTTCTATTTATTATTTTTTTAAACATTAAACGACTTAAAATTGAAACTGGTAAAATGTGTGATAGTTAATCTTAATTTAAGAGATTGATGTGATCTCGCATGGAAGATGACGTCTTGTTCGATACGAACGTTTCTGTTTACCGTCTCAATACATTGCATAGCTACAACTTCATTTTTGCACAACATAACATATAGACGGTCCATATGAGTTTAAATGATTTATATATTGTACTATTTGTGACATATATCAAACTTATCATGTTATGTCATAGTTAAAACTACATGTATAAATGTACATAATTATATTTATCGCGAAATACTGCTATTTGTTATAGTGTTGATGCATGCTACTTTCTTACTCGAACCGATGTGCAATGAACTCCTTATTGCCTTAGTGAATGATTCAATGAATCGAAAACCACGAATATATATTGTGTAACCATGTAAATGATATGCATAAGCAAACTGGATATTTTTACCATTGTATTTTCTTCATAGCTATATTCTTGTATTTTTTGTATTATTTCATTCTCGAAAATTATTGTTAAATTTCGTTTTTCTTTAATATAAACAAGCATGTAAATAAGACTGTGTTCTAATAAATTAGTCAAACACTGACGTTTGCAGGGTGTACATGAATAGAGTCGCGTTCAATTTCATACAGGTCAACAAATGAACACATGCATATTCATACTTCCACAGTATCGCGTACATTTCTGAATAGTAATGGTTCCCCAAATTTACATAATCTTTTACATTCTGTGAACATAACAACGAGATACTCAAGGGATATTCAGACCACAGCCAAGCATGATAGGTAACCTTTCTTTAAAATCGAATGTTACAACGAACTTTACCTCCCTTGACTATTTATTTATACCAGCAGTCTACACAGATTCTGGTATTTTTTTTATTTCAGTAGTAAAAGTCTGGCATCAAGCAACCCTTAAATGGTAACAAAAGAAACATAAAACATTTATAAGCAAAATAAATTTAGACGATTCGTCCGCTATACTTCGTTTTCGTGTACAATTGTCCTTTTACATTTGAAAAAATCCGTTTATTCTAAGTAAACTTGATGTTGTATAATAGCTCGCTGTTTACAAAGTGGAAAAACGATACCGGTCCCTAAATACAAGAATAAAAGCCGAACGTTTTAAGTAATAGCCTTTTTATTTCTTAACGTTCTGTATATAAGTACTTCACTCTTTTAAATGCAATATCCCATGACAGTGATAATAACAGTATGAGTGTATATTGACGCTAACAATATTCGCATTTGTATGCAATTTTATATTAATATCGTGTTCTAGCAAGTTTGACCTTAAAAAAAGGGCGAGAACAATAGATGACAATGCGGAAACACGATTTCTCTTTATTGATATAGCGACCCTGCACCGTGATCTGGCGTTGTCGCATCGTGATTTCGCGTTATCGCTTCGTGATCACGCGTTATCGCATCGTGATCTCGTCATTCGACATTGTCTTCTTTTACCATATGCATTCATAATTAACGACAATTTTATTAATTAACTTATTAATATTATCTTTTTTTTCGTTTAAATAAAGTCTTTTCTTAGCAAAAATCAAATTAGGGCGGAAAGGGTCGTCCCTGATTAGTCTGTGCGGACTACACAGGCTAATCTGGGACGACACTTTACGCATATGCATTATGCCCAGTTTTCTCAGAACGCGACACATATCTGCGGAGGAATCAAACTGCCACTATTGAAAGATTTTCATATAAGGCCTAGTTTTTCCTGGTTTCTGATTGGCTGAATCTCCTATTAGCCGACCTTTTACCGTATTAGCCTTGTTCTTCCATATTGGCCGCCTTTTTCTCTTATAATGCGCATTTCGGGCTTTATTGGCGAGGCTCAACTTGTACGGGGCGAACAAATTGAACACATTCTCATTTCATATTATAAAGTTAATTAATAATGCTTGATATGCGTATATTTTAAATTTAATATGATCTTATTATTTTAACGTTTGATACTGTATTTTAGTTCGTTTCAGATAAAATGTATAGAATAAGGCGTTGTTTTATTCCACTTTGCAAGATCATACTGATTGTTTACTCATAGCAAATGCGTTTTATGAATACAGCTCTATTGAATTTAGGCTTACCGGACATATTTGGAGCATACTATTAATGATATATGCGTTTATAAACAAATAGATCATTAATTTCTGGCAATGTTGATATTTTCGATATTTATTTTGTTGGTCATTTCATACAACTCGGATTTCGTTGCATACGTTTTGTTTTACTCCAGAATTGTACAATGATACTATAACACACCGTTCTCGCGTTCAAAGGCGACACACGATATTTTGCGCGATACACGATGCGACGCGCGATAATGTATCACGAAAGATCGCCCTTGTGTACAAAATGTAGGTAGCCCAAAAGGCGATATATCGTGGTAAATATCGCGTGTCGCTTCGTGTATCGCGCAAAATATTGTGTGTCGCTTTGTGTGTCGAGCAAAATATCGTGTGTCGCTTTGAGTATCGCGTTAAATATCGTGTGTCGCTTCGTGTATCGCCCAACATATCGTGTGTCGCCCTTTGAACGCGAGACACGATATTTTGCTCGATACTCAAAGCGACACACGATATTTTGCGCTAACACAAAGCGACACACGATATTTTGCGCGATACTCAAAGCGACACGCGATATTTACCGCGATATATCGCCTTTTGGGCTACCTACACAAGGGCGATATTTTGTGGTACATTCTCGAGCGTCGCTTCTAGTATCGCGCAAAATATCGTGTGTCGCTTCTTGTGTCGCGCTAAATATATTGTGTCGCTTTGAGTATCGCGCAAAATATCATGTGTCGCTTCGTGTGTCGCGCAAAATATCGTGTACCGCTTCGTGTGTCGTGTGTCGCCCTTGATGCAGGAAGGGCGAGATTATAGATGGCACTTTCCGGATTCCGTGTCTGCGTGATAATTAAACGTTCAACTTGTTAATTTTTTTGAATGTGTGAGTTCTATACAGTTTCAACTATTTTCAGTCGTACCGCGACAAATCACATATGCATTATCAATGGTCCTTAATTTCCAAATAGAACTATCTTGAAAGTAAGCCGCAACCGATATAGATCGAACGTTAGCTCTTAATAAGAGTTTTGCCATAATTATCGCTATTTTAAGAAAAGGATAGACGAAAATCATTTAGTACAACGCATGCCAAAACACATTAGACAATCTCCTTCGAAGTACGGTGGAATCTCGAAATGTCGAAGTTCATAAACCATACAAATTAGTTCGAGATACAAGATATTCGAGTAACCCGATTTATAAGATGTACACGTCTGACTAGTTATAACTAGAAACAGTTGAAAAACGATGCTGAAAGCTCTCCAGTAGGAGATTCCAACATTACTTTCAACCTTCATGTAGCTGTCTTTAAGTTTGTAAATGTATTCATGCGTTTCAATAAAGAAAAACCTTGTATCTCAAATTTGAAAAGGGAATTAACTTTAATGTTCGAAGTTTCCATTACTTCAATATATCCGACTTTGGCATAGCGAGAGTCAAGTGTACTCTACATGATGTGGAGACATATGGCGTGTACATGACTCGTTTCAATAATGTCCAAGTATGAATTATTTAAAAAGAAATCCACTCACCCATCCCATTTTATTTCAAAATACGAATGAAAATCTCAAAACTGTTTTTGTGATCAAAATATCTGATAGTTTTATCGAATATGGTCAAGGAGTAACGTCCACATCTCATCATGCCATTTTCCATTGCCTCAGCCGATGGCTTGAACATAATTTTATTTTCGCAGCCGTTGGCATGACCATCTAATAAGTAGCGGCGGCCGTTGTCTTGAGCCGTTTTTCTAACCCCACTCGTATTTAATCGTTGATAAAAATGTTGTGTGTTCATGTGGGATGCTGTAATTTGGAATAACCGAAGACAAATGATTAAAGATTTCAATAAACTGTTATTCTTATTTATCTTTGGTCTAAATCCTGTGTAATTAGAGTTTGACTGAGAGAGTAGTGCATTTTGTTTGATTTTTGACCACATTCAAACGGATTTCTTGAAAAGTAAGCAGCTAGAAAGGTAGGGATTACGTTCACAAATTCCTTCTTACATAGGCTCTCACAGAACACACTCAAACCTGCTGAATTCAAAATGTAAAATATAAAGAATAGGGAAATACTTACACTCCGCTTTTAACCGACATGTATACAGTAGCGCGGCCGATGTATGAACCGCAGACGTTGCATGAGTCGATTGAACGGTGTGTATAAGGCAATACAGCAAACCCGTATGGTGGTTTGTAAAGATTCAACGTTTAGGAGGATTTAGAAAAGAATTCAATGATTAGTTTAAACCTAGTTTAAACCTATATATTTAGCTCGATTGCATCGAAAGCTACGTTGCATGTACATGTATGTAGTGACTCGAAGAATGTTAAGTGTTGAATGGTGTATACAATCATATAACGGGATGAAATTTTTTATAACAAAACCATAGGCTTCTACATCGAATGTTTTATAAGGAATTTTTGCAGGAAATGTCGAGGACGACATTTAACGGAGGGGGGAAATGTGTCACCGGACATACATTTATATAATGTATTGTAGGTTTACATGTAGTTGTACATCTTTTATTTTACGATTCTTTGTTAAGGTAACGGCATTTTAAATTAGTTATAATTATCGTATTACTAGACATGTAGCAGTTACTTTAAGATATTTTAGTGGATTATCTTTAGAAAGTAGTACACATCCCCATTTGTTCACGTTAACTCATGCTCACAAATTACTCGTGCATTATCACATTCACCAGTTGTGAGTTGATTTTATAGTTACCAATCAAATAGCTGATATTTAAATGTCTTAACCAATGGAATAAGTCGTTGCGACACGGAGGTGACAAAGAGGCGCATTTTAGATCATTATGTGATCAGCGATTTGAAGGAGAACGTAATAAATATATATCTGAAGTATATTTGGTTCTTTACAGGTAACTATTACTTATTTTATATCTATATCTTTATGCCTACGATTACCTTTTTACAAGTAACGGTTTCATATTTTGTATTTTATGATGTTAATCTATGTGTGTGTTTTATTTGATATGATAATGTATTGTTTATTTCATATAATAATGTATTGTTTATTTCATATAATAATGTATTGTTTATTTCATATAATAATGTATTTATATTCTTATAATATAATGTTGTTCATTAGCTCACCATATCTGTTGGTAAACCATTTATTGTATTTGTTATACATGTTATTCGTAATATTGATGATTATGTGAATAACGTAATAAATATATATTTAAAGTATATTTGGTTCTTTACAGGGTAGTTTCTGTAACCACCCTGGTTTCACGTATTGGTAATTGGCTGCAACCCACCGCCAATGAATAGAAAAAAAAACCAAAAACGCTATCGAGTCCGTTTTCTGGGACTAAAACCAGTACTTGGTGTCTTTGGGGGAGATCAAAGGAACGCTCCCAGTGGGGTTCGAACCCATGACCTCCCGATCGCTAGGCGGACATCATATCCACTACGCCACGGCGATCTATAAATTATAAATAAATTCAATGATTATAAAGCTATGCAAAACTAAAGTAACACCAACAAACGACTTAATGTCCATAATGCGATAAATGAAAGATAATCAATGAATTGTAGATATAAAAACCAGACGTAAATGTAATGTCTATTGTAAGATATGTTCCAAGAGATAGCAGTTCAGATAACACAAAAATTGTTTTAGTTAAAAGATTCATCATTCGAATATAGCGGACATGCTTTGTTTCATAGTTTATCCAAATTAGTGCTGTTTTCTACATAATTGGACGTAATATGCATGTCTTGCATTCAAAAACGAACATTAAGCGAGACAATTAATCATTTCAAGCAATAATAATAAAACGAATACTCGAATCTTCAACATCACGCGGTTTATACTGACGACAGTGATATGATTAAAAACACTTGATCGGAAGCAGTATAATCTCGTAGATGTATACCTGTACAGTGTATCTGTATCTGTTAGTATACGTAGAAGGACCACTTTTGGTATATTTTTTTATTGATCGGTAAAAAGCAGTTAACATTAAGGTTTGAAATAGTTTCGCTATAGCCGAAGCTGTGGTTGAAAAAAAACAATCAATTATTATTATTTTCGATAATTGTCTGTAAAAACGTAACAGATGTTCGTCAGTAAATACATTTTGTGCGCTAAATGTGACTGACCTGAAACTTAATCGCGTAATTAAGCACTATTAACAAAGAAACTGGTATAATTTTCACGAAAACGAATAATACTTTACATATAAAACACATGGTTGCTGCCGTAATAGATAAAGCTTCTCCGGGACTGCTGAAACAGGAAATTGTAGTCTTCACGACATGGCAGGTCAAAATTAAACAGTTTTGTCTATTTGTTGTACTAATATATTCGAACTGTATTGTTTACAAACATACACTTAAAGTACAGCGTATTATTAATTGGTGTCCAATTCAATTAACTGTAACCCTGAATATATATTTTTGTCCGTGTGTATATCGGGACGGTTTGAGATTCAATGCTTAAGTAGGTATTCCCGGATGTCTTCAACATTAAAAACCTACAGAACATTCAAAAATAAATTTATCTAAAAGATAGGATAAACATTCATAAATCGCAAACTTCATTGAAGTTTAAGACTATTATATGATTAACTTGTACTGAACGGGTTTGTTAACAATATCTCTCTTTATCAGTGGTTGATCGTCCGTGTGTTCATTTGTAGTATGTTTGCCTTTAAAATTACTATGCGAGGTTAGTTAATCTATCAGTCTTTGTATCATTATTATCATGTTTATCGTTTGATTATACAGTCGTCTTATACCCTATATGTTGGACATAATCATTGCAATGTATATGTGTCATGATTATGAATAACTATGTGAGCAAAACAAGAAAACTCACATAACTTGTATAAGCTTCTAAAATATGAAGTTCCTATCATTCAATTCTTGGCAAAACTAACATATATACTGGTATTATACCCGTTTATAGCACAATATTTGAAAGAAACATATATCTACATCAAAGAAACAAAACATCAGTTTTGAACAATGTTTGCCCTATGACGAGTACGATAACTTCTGCTTATTCTAATATGAATTGACTCGTAACACGACTTGTGTTATCCGAACATTGGATGACGGTTGTTTGGTTAATACCAGTCCATGAAAGTATTGACGAATTACAAGCAAAGTTTAAAGCTGTTTTGAATCGAATGAATCAATCGGAACATCTTCAAGTAATAAATAAAACAAAATGAACACATACTTAAATGGATAAATAGTCCATAAGCGTGTTCAGAGTTGTGTGCCAGGAAAAGATTTAGAAAAATCCATATTCTCTGTTATTCTATGTGACCACAAGAGCGTTTACTTTTTTTATCCCAGCTATTGTAACACTTATTCAATATTTGCGGAAAGTGCGTCTTTATCGGCAAGCAATGTTCTCGATGTCTCGAAAAGTCTTGAAAATGATTAGATTAAATGCAAGAGCAGATCAGTTGTTATTATTTCCATACCGATTCCGAAGGTAAAAAGGATATTGGTTCACACTCGTACGTTATCTCGTTTATCAATGCTTCCACACTAGTGGTTACTGCGATTTCTCAAGAAAAGGTTCTGGAGGTTCTTGGATAAAACCTGTTATACTTATACATTTGAATGGAAGGATTAGGCTTTAAGATTTTCAAAAAAGGTCAAAGGTCAGGTCGCTGTGACACTTATAGAACGAAACTAAATCTCTTGATAACTCGAAAATCACAAAAGATAGTATCATAACAGGTAAATGTTTCTGATATGTCCGTCTGTTAATCACTTCCTATGTTCATCCATCCGTCGTTGTTTCTGGTCGCAAAACACTGAAATAAGGTAACATTCCACTGAATCAATGTGTATCTCTCCGAGATTCATTTGAAAATAATGACTATTTCTGAAGGGCCCCTTTCCTCTTCTGCTATAATAACTAAATGGTAATCGCACCAATACCTTTTGTGGTTATTTCCTATATCATATGTGTGTCTGCAACATTGTGCTGCAATTTGGCGGACTACCTTAAAAGACAAACGTTTCGGTGCGTTTATTGAAGAACTTAGCTTTTGCCACAAATCTCCTTTTTTAAGGGTGTCGGCAGTTGGGCGAATGGATGTTATTTTATAGAATGCACATACGTTTTTCATTCCGATTTTGAATGAAAGATGACATATGTATCTTTAAATGGATCATAAGCTTGTACAATCTGAAAGAAAGAAAAGGGACGAGAAATGCATTGGAATATGCCCGTGTAATAGTTGCAAGTAATAAAGAATCACATTTTATGATAAGTTTTCTAAACTGGAGATGCAGCTGAAGTTTATTTGTATTAACATTTGTTATATTTTAAAGCTTTTATGCTCTAGTCTTCCTGCAGACAATCAAATTGTGTGCGACTTCAACCAAAGCACGCCATGATAAGGTGTCTCCACTTGATATGCAGCTTATATTTCACTTTAATTATGTGTTTATGTATATTTTTTAAGCTTTGTTGATGTATTCCTCCTGTAGACAATCCCACTGTGTGCGACTTCGACCAGAGTATGCACTGATAAGTCGTCTCCACTGGCAATGCAGCTTAAATTTCACTTTAATTAAATGTGTATGTATATGATTAAGCTGTGTTGATGTATTCCTCCTGCAGACAATCCCACTGTGTGCGACTTCGACCAGAGCACGCTTTGTGGCTATTCACAGGACAACACGGACAACTTCGACTGGACCTGGCACTACGGAAGCACCACGACTATTGGTACCGGACCCAGTACCGACCACACCACGGGAAACACCAATGGTCACTACATGTACATTGAGACTTCTGCACCAAGAGTGCCGAATGACATTGCCCGGATGACCAGCCCTTCGTATCAGCTTCAGGTATGTGTACTTGTCGGAGTAAGAAAGTATTGTTATTGTTCAAAACTAACATAAATGTCCCGAACTACTGAGACCTAATATTATGGTTGTTTACAGTATGATAGTTCTATATAAGATCTTTTTTGCAAAACACTGCATAATATCAAAACTTTTAAAAGAAATAGTCCAAGCAACCTTTCAATAACATTGTAATATACTTACCGTTATAATATGTTATGTAATTTAACTTGTGTGTTTATAAAACAAATAAGTAATTTAAATTATATTAAAAAACATTTGCAAAATCTTGTCAAAACTATAGAGTTTTGAGACCACGGCTTCATGTTTTCTATTTCTTTTTTTCTTATTGCTTTAACAGGGCTCTGGACCCCAATGCTTGCAGTTCTGGTATCACATGTACGGCTCGACAATCGGCACACTTAATGTTTATATTACTGCCTCTGGCCAGACAAATAATCGTAGATCACCCGCATGGAAACTGTCAGGAAACCAGGCTTACCAATGGAATCAAGCGAAGGTCACCATTTTCCCTACTGGAAGCTATCAGGTGTGATTTATATCTTATGCTCACGATTCATTCAGTTGTGTTTCGTTTGGGTTGTAAAAAAACATTGGGTACGAAAAAGAATTGGGTAGGAAAAAAAGTTTTGGTACGAAAAACAGTTTGGGTACGAACAAAATTGGGTACGCAGAAAAATTGGGTGCGAAAAAATTTGGGTACGAAAACAAAATTGGGGGTACGGGGAAGTAGTACCCGTGGGGAACTTCAGCGAAACCGGGAGGCGGGTAACATTCTCGATCAAATATAAAAATAACTAGTGCTAATAGTGTAGGAGGAGATAGTGGCCAGGACGGACGGACGAAAAGGCAATGTTGGGTGGGTGTGGCCTATGTGAGCGCGGCCCTGGGACGGATAATGTGGAGATGGATGGTCGAGATAGACCATATTGCCATAAAAGATGTTCAGTATTTATTTCAAGTCAATTGGTGAATAAATAAAGAAGTTAGATAAAAACAAAATTTTGGGTGGGCGTGGTCTATGTGGGCGGAGCGCCCCAGCGTTGGTAATGGGGCCATGTATAGCTGAGATTGACCGTATTGTCATAAGAGATGTTCAGTATCAATTCGAAGTAAATCAGTGTAGAAATGAAGAAATTAATGTAAAATAACCTAAACAAGAGTGTTAACAAGATTTTACTATAGCCGTATAAGGAAAACTGTCCTGCCTCCCATAACTATTGACCAGGGGTCAGATCAAAATTCCAAATAGTGCACCGTCGCACATATGCTCAAAGCCACCATATGTGTAAGTTTCAAGGTTCTAGTGCTAATAGTGTAGGAGGAGATAGTGGCCAGGACGGACGGTCAGCCGGCGGAGATAACCACAATATCACCACGCTTCGAAAAGCGTGGGAATAACAAGCATCAACCACATATTTTCTTCACAAAATAAGATTTTGAGTTACAGCAATACACTTTGCCCAACAAATATTCCCAGAACATTCAAGTGTGCATTTAAATTAACCAAAAAGAGTAAACAGCCAAATAACATTACTACGTTGTATACAGTTCGACACAAAGCAAAATGTTATCTTGCTATTTAAATGTATAAAAGAAATAAGACGTTTCATGTCAACATTTACTTTAAAACTGTAAAGATTACTCTTCTAGTAACGAATTTTAAACCGTAAAATTGATATAATTGTGATGTGTTCAATTGTCGCGCAATGCACCCGACGACGTTATAATTATTTACTTTAGGTTATTAAAGATTCTAGTCCGCAAAATGTAAAATACCATCTTTGTAAAGATACAATACATTTTGTATTGAAATAAAAAACACATATGTTTAAGAATACAAAAAAAGGTTTGATCAAATATTTTTTTATTTTATTTTACATAACAAATATTTATCCAATTAATAGTTTTATGAATTGTATTCATTTAACATATTTATAATTGCGACCAAGTTTTACAAGTTCGCACTTTATAGGTTGTTGCCTTATTCAATTATTATAAACAACTGTGAAACGGGTCATGTACAGACCAAAAAAGGATTCATATCGATTTTTCGAAGTGAGTCATTTGTGATTAAAGTAACCTTGTTCTATAAATAAAACAATTCAATAAATTTTCAGGTTGTGTTTGAAGGAATCTGTGGATCGGGCTTCATGGGTGATATTGCTATTGACGATATAATGGTGACAGCAGGTGACTGCACTTGCACTGGTGAGTTTATGGTGTCATACTTATGTTGTTAAATTTTCAAACTTAATCGTGTCACTAAACTGATGAAAACATGTCTGAAAGAGAAATCAACAAGCATATTCTTATAAATTATATATAGGTTACTCGCCCTTGAGTCGGAGAGGTTAACGGTATAATTCTATAATAACAAGCCCTTTGATCAAAGCCGGGACTCAGCTTGTGCAGGCTTTCAGTATCATATCTTATGAATCTATTTTTGAAATAACTATTTGGTTCCCAGCTAATGTTCATTGAAAAATAGCTGATTAACCATACCCACTGAATTCACCGATGAGTCGGACACATTCGCCCTTAACGCGGACACAGATTTGTCGTGAGCACTGATTGGGTTATACATTCCCTATATTTATAAACATGCAAATATTCACAGTAACAGTACTATGTTGATTTTATAAGGTTATTAACTTGACAACATGTTAACGAAAATGAGTTTTTAAAAAGAGGACAAATGACATTGTCACTTCTAGTAATTATTCGAACTTTACAGCATGGGAACCATTTGTAGCAAAGGTGGTGACACAGAAAAGTACGCAGATACAAAGATAAAACATAATGTGATTATTGTGGTTTGTGAGCTAAGTAATTCTTAATAGATTGAGTCATGTTAATTGGAATGGATATGTGGTAAATTCTCATTCGTTTGCCTCTGCCACTAGGTAGACTAATGTTCGCCATAAGGGCGCATTGCGTTCGTCTAAAGGGCTGATTGAGTTGTAACACATATATAACTGTCTAATCTATGAAATAAAACAAACCACTGATAATAGCCTTTCATTATGACATAATTCAGTAATGGTTTCAATATCAAGTCATTGGTGAATGATGTGAACTGCATCTGTTTACACAGTTTTGGTCTATTTTTAACTGTTCGAACTGTATTGTATTCATTTAAACACGCATAGTACAACGTATGATTAATTTGTATCCAATGGAAGGCAAATGTATCCGTGTATATCTATTTTTGTCCTTATGTAGTTCGGGAGGATCTTAGATTCATTGCTTTGGTAGGTATCCACCGATGTCTTTAACATTAAAAACCTGCAGAAAATACAATACAGTCATTTATCTAAAAGCTTTGATGAACTTTCAAATATCGTAAAGGTCATTGAAGTTTAAAACTATTATATGATTATAATAGGGACGTGTATGTTATCCTGTTATCCATATCTCTCTTAATCAGTAGTTGATCGTTCGTGTGTTCATTTCTAGTATGTTTGCTCTTAAAAATTACTATGCGATGTTAGTTCACCCTTCAGTATGTGTGTCATTATTATCATATTTATCGTTTGATTATACATTCGTCTTATATCCTATATGTGGGACATAATTTTGCGATGTATATGTATTGTTATAATGAATATCTATGTTTACAGAACTTTACTACAAGACAAGTCACATAACAGTCTTACCTGTATAAGCTTCAAAAATATGAATTTCTTGTCATTCACCTTTTTGGCAAAACATAACATATATACTGGTATTATATCAGTGTATAGCACACTATTTGTAAGAAGTATACATCTAAATAAAACAACATCAGTTTTGAACAATATTTACATATGACGAGTAAGATAAATTCTGCTAATTCTAAACGAATTGATTCGTAACAGGATTTATGTTCATCCGAAAATCGGATGACGATTCTTTTTTTTTACAACAGTCCATGAAAGTCGTCACGAGTTTCAAAGTTGGAAGTAGTTTTGACTTGAATGCATCAATCGTAAAATCTTAAAGTAATGAATTTACAAAAATGAACAAACAATTAAATGGATAAAAAGTCCTTAAGCGTGTTCAGAGCTGAGTGCCAGGTCAACAATTTAAAAAATCCCTTTACCTTGTTATTCTATGTGACTACAAGGGCGTTCACCATTTAATCCCATCTATTGTAATAATTATTCAATATTTGAGGAAAGCGCGTCTAGATCGAAAAGCAATGTTCTTTACGCCTCGGAATGTCTTGGAAATTATGAGATTGAATTCAAGAGCAGATCAATTGTTATTATTTTCCTACCGATTTCGAAGGAAAGGGATATTGGTTCGTTATCTCGTTAATCAGTGGTTTCTGCGATTTCGCAAAAAGTTCTGGAGGTTATTGGATGAAACGTGTGATACTTATACATTTGAATGTAAGGATTAGGATTTAAGTGTTTTTTTCAAAACAGGTCACAGGTCACTGTAACTACTAATAGAACACAACTTAATCTCTTGATAACTCGAAAATCACAAAAGATATTATCATGAAAGCTAAATGTTTCTCATGTGTCCGTCTGTCAATCACTTCCTATGTTTACTCATCCGTCTACGTTTCTGGACGCAAAACACTTAAATAATATTACATTTCACTGAATCAGTGTGTATCTCTCCGTGATTTATTTGAAAATAGTGCCTATTTCTGAAGAGCTCCTTTCCTTTTCTGGTATAAAAACCGATTAGTAATCGCACCCATACCGTTTGTGGTTATTTCCGGTTTCTTATGTGTGTCTGCAACATTGTGCTGCAATTTGGTGGACTACCTTGAAAGACGAACGTGTCGGTGCGTTTATTGAAGCACTTCGCTTTTGCCACGAATCTCCCTTTTTAAGGATGTCAGCAGTTGGGCGAATGGAATTTTCATAGAAGGCACATATCTTTTTCACGGCATATGTATCTTTAAATGGATAATATGCCTGTACAATCTGAAAGAAAGGAAAGGCACGAGAAATGCATTGGAATTTGCTCGTTTAATAGTTGCCAATTATAAAGGATCACATATAATGAAAAGTTTTCTCAACTGGCGATGAAGCTGAAATTTCGTTTTATTTATATTTGTTATATTTTAAAACTTTGTTGCTTTATTCGTCCTGCAGACAATCCAATTGTGTGCGACTTCGACCAGAGTATGTACTGATAAGTCGTTTCCACTGGCAATGCAGCTTAAATTTCACTTTAATTAAATGTGTATGTATATGTTTAAGCTGTGTTGATGTATTCCTCCTGCAGACAATCCCACTGTGTGCGACTTCGACCAGAACACGCTTTGTGGCTATTCACAGGACAACACGGACAACTTCGACTGGACCTGGCACTACGGAAGCACCCAGACTTCGGGTACCGGACCCAGTACCGACCACACCACGGAAACATCAATGGTCACTATATGTACATTGAGACTTCTGCACCAAGAGTGCTGAGTGACACTGCCCGGATGACCAGCCCTTCGTATCAGCTACAGGTATGTGCACTTGTCGGAGTAAGAAAGTATTGCAATTGTTCAAACCTTACATTACTGTCCCGAACTACTGAGATCTTTACATGATTATGGTTTTTTACAGTATGATAGTTCTATATAAGAATTATTTTGCAATACACTGCATAATATGAAAACTTTTAATAGAAATAGTCCAAGCAACCTTTCAATAACATTGTTATATACTTACCGTTATAATATGTTATGTAATTAAATTTGTGTTGTTTAATTAAAAAAATAATTAAGTAATTTAAATTATATTAAAAAACATTTGCAAAATCTTGTCAAAACTGAAGAGTTTTGAGACCACTGCTTTATGTTTTCTATTTCTTTTTTCTTATTGCTTAAACAGGGCTCTGGACCCCAATGCTTGCAGTTCTGGTATCACATGTACGGCTCGACAATTGGCACACTTAATGTTTATATTACTGCCTCTGGCCAGACAAATAATCGTAGATCACCCGCATGGAAACTGTCAGGAAACCAGGCTTACCAATGGAAACAAGCGAATGTCACCATTTTCCCTACTGGAAGCTATCAGGTGTGATTTGTATCTTATTCTCACGATTCATTCAGATGTGTTTTGTTTGGGTTCTAAAAACAATTTGGGTAGGAAAAAAAATTGGGTAGGAAAAAAAATTTGGGTACGAAAAAATTTGGGTACGGACAAAAATTTGGGGGTACGGGGAAGTAGTTCCCGTGGGGAACTTGACCCATTCAGCGAAACTGGGAGGTGGGTTACATTCTCGATCAAATCTAAAAATAACTAGTGCTAATAGTGTAGGAGGAGATAGTGGCCAGGACGGACGGACGGACGAAAAGGCAATTTTGGGTGGGTGTGGCCAATGTGGGCGGGGCCCTGGGGTGGGTAATGTGGACATGGATGGTCGAGATAGACCGTGTTGTCATAAGAGATATTCAGTATTAATTTCAAGTCAATTGGTGAATAAATGAAGAAGTTATGTTAAAACAAAATTTTGGGTGGGCGTGGTCAATGTGGGCGGGGCGCCCCAGGGTTGGTCATGGGGCCATGCATAGTTGAGATTGACCGTATTGTCATAAGAGATGTTCAGTATCAATTTGAAGTAAATCGGTATAGAAATGAAGAAGTTAATGTAAAATAAACTAAACTAGAGTGTTAACAAGGTTTTACTATAGCCATATAAGGAAAACTTTTGACCCAGGGGTCAGATCAAAATTCCAAATAGTGCACCGTCGCACATATGCTCATAGCTACCATGTGTGTAAGTTTCAAGGTTCTAGTGCTAATAATGTAGGAGGAGATAGTGGCCAGGACGGACGGACAGACGGCGGAGATAACCACAACATTCCCACGCTTCGAAAAGCGTGGGGATAACAAGCATCAACCACATATTTTCTTCACAAAATAAGATTTTGAGTTACAGCAACACACTTGGCCCAACAAATATTCCCAGAACATTCAAGTGTCCATTAAAATTGACCAAATAGAGTAAACAGCCAAATAACATTACTACGTTGCATACAGTTCGATACAAAGCAAAACGTTATTTTGCTATTTAAATGTATAAAAGAAATAAGACGTTTCATGTCAACATTTACTTTAAAACTGTAAAGATTACTCTTCTAGTAACGACTTTTAAACCGTTAAATTGATATAATTGTGATGTATTTAATTGTCGCGCAATGCACCCGACGTCGTTATAATTGTTTACTTTAAGTTATTAAAGATTCTAGTCCGCCAAACGTAAAATACCATCTTTGTAAAGATACAATACATTTGGTATCGAAATAAAAAAACACCTATTGTTAAGGGGTGTTGCGGCAGTTTTGCTGATTTTTTTCCATCTAATAACTTTTGCTCAAAATTTATATTCAAGTACTACATACAAATACTATATGAAAAATAAAATAAAAACATAAGGTCACCGTCCTTGTTTTGATTTTATTCACCATTTTATAACATGTACTTTTTCATTAAATCTGAAAAATCTCTAATTGCATAAAAATGATTAATAACCTATGAAATTGGCAACATATTGATATTATATAAGATAATATATATCATATACCATTTAATTAAACCACAAACTACCAAAAAATGGAGAACACAAGTTAAATTTTAAGAAATTTTAATTTTTATAATTTTTATGTCACCCAAAAAAACGTATTTTTTTTACTATTTTAACACAAAAATGGAAGTTAAAAAAGTTCTATCTAATAACTTTTTGCGAAACTGCTCAAATATGTTCATCTACGTATTGTTATCATAAAACAAAAATAAAAAAGGGGGGTCACCGCACTTTTAACAGAGATTTTTTTGTTCAACTATCCCTACCGTCTATGTCAAATTTCCTAAAATACAGCAATTAGGCGAAACCCAAGTACCGGTACACAGACTGTTATGCATAAACATTATAGATTGTTTACAATCTTAATTGGGATCACAACGGCTTACTAAAACACAGCACTAATACAATATTTAATCACAAACATAAGACCATACAGTATCAAACTCGACCTTAATCCTCCATAACAGGGACTTGTTGACAGATTTCGGCATGTTTTGGAGTTTGTGATTAAATGCTTTAAATTTATTAATGTAAACAACAGGACTAAAGAGCTCCAGGAAAAAAACAAGAGTGAAATAAAAGAAAGAAAAAAAGAATAAAAAAAAGTTTACCGCACCTGGGATCGAACCACTGAGTACCTATTATGAACCTACTCGGTCATAAATGTGTGATGATTCTGATAACAAAACTATTGGGTTGTGATAATAGCATCGGTGTTGCCATAAATATATTCTCGGTTAAATAAACTGCCGCAACACCCCTTAACTGCATTTCATTCATTCATGTTAACAGCAGTAATGTAGAGTACATGACGTAGCGTGTGACGAAGTGGAAAGTT
>VMBQ01001963.1:20594-63581 GCA_007657795.1 Dreissena rostriformis
TAAAAAAAAAAAATGAGTAAACAGCAAAATAAGGTTACTATGTTACATAGTTCAATACAAAGCAAAATATTAGTTTGCTACTTAAAATTATAAAACAAATAAGTAGTCTCCTATCGTATCCTCGCACTCTCGCATTCTCGCCATCGCGTTCTCGCACTCTCGTCATCGTATTCTCGCACTCTCTGCATCGAGTTCTCGCATTCTCGTCATCGTACTATCGCGTTCTCGCATTCTCGCCCTCTGGATTTTAATGTGTAACCACGATTGCCCTAACGGTATTCCGTAATCAAATGAATAGTTTTATGAATTGTATTCATTTTAACATATTCATATATGCGTCCAAGTTTTACAAGTTCGCTATTGAAAGGTTGCTGGCTTATTCAATTATTTTAAACAATTTCAATTTTTTGTTCAAAAAGGTCATCTGAAACTAAATAATTAATTCATAAAGATTTTAAGAAGTGAGTCATTATTGTGATAAAACCTTTTTCTATAATTTAAACAATTTATTAAATTTTCAGATTGTGTTTGAAGGAATCAAGGGATCGGGCTTCTATGGTGATATTGCTATTGACGATATAATGGTAACAGCAGGTGACTGCACTGGCACTGGTGAGCTTATGGTGTCATAATTATATTGTTTTATTTTTTAATCAAACCATTCGGCTTTTTAATTTATTTTATTTATTTATAAACGACGCAAGGGGTGAAAAGTCCGATCACTGAAGCTAAAATAAATAATTGCACTCAAAGCGTGAGAACCCTTCATTTAGACAGATGCACGGTGGCTGTTTCTTAAATAGAATTAAGCTAAGAAATGCAATTCCTCAAATGGGATATTAAACACAATAACGAAGCATTGTTTTCACACGAAGAGCAAATGTAACGATACTATGCACACTATATTTTATTTTAATGGATATTTGATTGCATTATTAACTTTAACAAATGCACACAAAAAGGGCTTTACGGAACTAATTGATAAGGTGTTTCATCCGACGCACGAATTGCGTGCAACACTTTCATATCGTTATTCAATAGTAATTTGTACATTCTTCAAATGTAATTAGCATATTGCAATACTTATTTTAATGGACCTTTGAATATTTGAAACAAAAATTCAAGCAAAGCGACTAGTGTTATTTGCGGTGTCTGTATGTGTTTTTTTTTGTGTTAAAAACGTAACTGTGCTTTGAATTAAACTTTAGACTGCATAAGTACCCCTTTGGTTCCACATGGTAAAGTCTTCCAGCAAAACTCGACCCTATTTCATCTATACTGTCTGGATGGTTATCGTTATACTCATGGCAATGAAATACGTTGCCTTTTGGACGGTAACTGGACATTCACCGAATGCAGACCAGTGGGTACGTACACATTTTAGTTTTCACAAGCGCCAACATTTAAATGTGTAACTTATTAATGTAAATTTACTAGAACTTTAATATAAACATATAATTTATACTTATCTTTGAGTCTTTAATATGATCTTTATTTATGATGATGTATACGTTTTGCCTCCGTTTATATGAACCAAATTTATCATTTGAACTATATAATGACATTAACAAAAAAAATGTAAACGTATATTCATATTATAATTAATAATTCGAACTAACATGAGTATTTCTTACTATTTTGCTTTGACCAAACAAAACTCTATATCAATACTATAATATTGATAATGATTTTATCTTTGGGATTTATGTGAAATGTTTATATTACAATGTATAAGAGAAAGTGTAACACGTACATTTTCTTTTCATATAACACATTTTTGCATTATGTTAATACACTGTTTAACAACTTACGAAATGTTTACACATTATATTTAAAAAAATCAAAATGTGTGTAAACCGCCAACAGATGAACGTATTTCACTATAAATGTAGTCAATATTCATATTTAACTGTTTGAACAATTTATTTCTTATATATTTGTTTCTATTATTATTGTATCCATTATGGTTCCAATTGTTTAGAAACAAATTATTTAATGTTCAATAATATTTCAAAAACATATTAATCTCTTCTAAAACATCGTGTACCTTTTTATCCGATTCCTTTTCTTTAGGAAAACTCTAGGGCATTTAGTCATCAAAGACTCTCTTAATGAAATCCGAAGTTGCAAAACTGAACTGTCTAAGCCCCTCAGGATAACGTATTTTCGAAAACGCTAGAGCATGTGATACATATTTTTACGCTGTTTGAATAATTTCGTTTATCAAATATATACTCTATTTATCATTTATTAATAAGTTTCAAATTTGCAGTGTATCCATTCTGGATCAACTTGTTTAGAAAGAATTTTGGTTGGTGTTTCATTATATGTCCCACTCATGATATTATACAAAAGAAAAAAATAATAAATACATGCATATACATTTTAAATACATGCAAATACATTTATTAGATTGTGGATCACCTCCTCAAATAGCAAATGGACGATTGGCGAATTACTCCTTGACAACGTATCCCTCCACAATCAAGTTACAGTGTGACCATGGCTACGTACACAGCTTCCAGGAATTTATTCAATGTCAGAGCAACGGAACATGGTCAATGGCTGAGTGTACCTTAGACGGTACGTTCATACTATTAATTTAATGTTAAGGTTGTTCCTATAAATTAAGAGATATCTCGAAATATACGTTTACATCAGTGTGAACATATCAATATGTTATTGCAATTGAAACTCAAGTTAGTGTTATACTGTCGATGGAATGAGGTCATTTCATTAGTGACTGTATGTTAGTAAAACATAGTGCTTGTGAATACATTTTTAGACTGTGGGCAGTGGTCTGGAGTAGTCAATCCTTTAGTGAACCAGATGATTACATACCTCAACTCGACTCTTGTCGGAGCCACAGTCCTAATGACATGTGATGCAGGGTACCATGTCTTCAATGACTCAGGCTCGCACACCGAGTTGGCTGTTTGTACATCGAAGGGAACCTGGAGTCCACCAACATACTCGCAGTGTGTTCCCATAGGTGAAAACATGACTTAAAAACATTTTCCTCTATTGTAAACAGTTTTCCAGAATAAATAAAACATTAATGTTCTATTTAATATTTCCAGACTGCGGATTGCCACCACCATAAGCAAACGGAATGATGAAGCTTATGAACAATATGACACATTTCGAGTCGCATGCAGATTTGGCATGCAACAACGGTTACTTTCTAAACAGTCAGTCTAGTATCCTCAATTGTACTGATGATGGAAGTTGGAGTCAGAATTATTTGTACAGATGCCAACCTGTTGGTGCGCAACGCATTTGATAAATATTATTAGAATAATTGATATACATGTATTATTGAAGATATATATCGAAATATGCCTTGAATAAAGACATGAATAAATTTTAAGTGTTTCTCGAAATAAATGCAATATGAAACGCGGTTACAGAGCAAATGTTGTTAGATTAATGTTTTGCAGATTGCGGGTTGCCGCCATCATTAGCAAGCGGTAAGGTGAAACTACTCAACAACTTGACAACATTCCCGTCGCAAGCAGAAGTAACATGCAATCAAGGTTACTTTCTCAAAGGTAGTCCTAATATCCTTAATTGCACCGAAAATGGAAGTTGGAGTCAGGATTCGTACAGCTGTCTACCTGTTGGTAAGCAAAGTAGTTTCTTTTCAGAATATAATTATGTTATGTATAATTGTAGATGTTGGTCGAATAAACGTATGCACATCGCTGAACAACAAAATTACAAAACAGAATGTGCAGACGTTTTCTTGATAAAAGAAATGTATAGCCTTGCCTTACATGTATTCTGTGTGAATAGTGCAGTTTAGATAGTAAAACAAATAGGGTCATTAACAGTTTGTGGTCTCGCAAATATTTGATTGGATTACCATCAACGGACGTCCTTATTGTCTTAATAATACCGTTTTGAACGATGGGTGGCAAAGTGTTATTGAGTCATTGCGTAGAGATCATTTGTTTTTCTTTTTGCGTTTAAGTCTGTCGTTGGTTAATCGTAAAACTTGAGAAAAAAAAAACGTGTAGGTTGCATCTTATAGATTGTGGAGAGTGGTATAATAGTTAAGAAGCCCAATACACTAACTGAATCAGCTATTTGTTCAGAGAATGGAACATGGAGTACACCTACATATTTAGTCTGTGTTTCAACAGGTAAAGTAATCAAAATGTCGGTCGGCATGTCATCATGAACTGTTTTAAATTTGTGGACAGAAATTCTGTCATATTTATGAAGCGATAACATTTAAAAATAAAATACATCATCAGACTTGTGTTTACGAGTGCAATACACTTATGTGTATGCCAAATGATTAACACTTTCAAAAGTTATGAGCCGTTGAATTTAGCAATGGGAACGCCCGTGGTCAGTCCATGGCGTAGGTTTCTACATTTTTCAATCGATTGAACTGAAACTTAAAATAGAAGACTCTATTATCTTTTCAAGCAACACACGTTACCAAGGTAGTTGCTCTTGAACATGGCTGATAAACCCGTGTGTGATATTAGTTACGTTGGCATAAAGTTCATTTCTAAATTCAAATTGAAGATGTGCTTTGTGTTTCTGCGTTGAAGAACACCGTCATTTACTTATCTAGTACAGCAAAGTAAAACAATAAACATGTATACGTTGATGATTATGCATGTTTGCTTTTTTAAATTTAGAATGTCCAGTATTAGATCCGTACGACCAGCTTACTATTGAACTGGTGCCACATACTACAAATGCTATCGTCAACACGACGGCAAGGTTTTCTTGTTCAACGGGTTCAATGTTGGTGGGTTATACAAGAATAAAATGCACGATAAACGGACAATGGACTGGACCGGTTCCAAAATGTATTGCGCGTAAGTTTTGTGTTTCTGACATTTCTGATAAAATCCACATAATTGGTATATTACAATATATGTATTCATCATGAGATCGTCACTTATTTTCTGTTGTTTTAAATAATTAATGTGTACAGATTTTTTTTGAAAAATCACTGTTCTTTAATAATGGAAAATTATACTTGCTTCAAGCAATTGCCTCTGCCTCAACTCATTTACTTTCGTTGTTTGTTTATTTAACATGTAATAGTTTGAATTCATGTTTTTGTTTTTCGAAATTATTTTATTACTTTAATTATTGTTATAGTTGACGTAAGTACGGAGCTCATGTAAAGTTATATACAAGAAAATGAAGAAATTCCGTATGTTTGTTTTAAGTGGAAAAGACTGTTCCAAACTGTCCGGTCCACGTAGATGCGAAAGACAGAACATGGCAAGAAACTAAACCTGGGACGATCGTTGTTGAAATTTGTCCAAATGGTAATGTACTGTATCTATTTTCTTACCTGTATCAAATAATACAGTACTCTCACCTTTCAGTTAAGACTACATTGTAGAAGTATTATGAAAATTTTACTAAAATATGTACCTTTGATACGGGCATATATTAAGCGTTTGACTCTTAGTTTATTGCTGTCATATTTGTGTTACAATACTGAGAAAGCAATTGTAAATAATATAATTCATGCTCATTTAATGAATAGGAAACATTCTAATTTTGCAATATTCATATCGTCTAACATAGTATACATGTTTGAAGAATATTCCGGAGAGGTAAGTCGACAATGTAGCAAGGAAGGACTCTGGTTCAACCCTTTCTACAACTGCGTATCCAAACGCGTTGCTGAACTAATATCGGCAGTGAGTATGAATTTTAATTTATTTATGCTTGTATTGAGCGATGGCTACACGTCTTTACGAAACGTACTTTACCTAATAGTTAGTAAAAATTGACTAAAACAAATAACGTGATTGATTCAAAGTATTATGTACTTTATGCTTTCAAAATTTTAAGTATTATACACCATTTCTCCTCACTAAAAGGTGGAGAGTATCAAAGAATCTCCATCTGCTGAGAAAATCACGAACAGTTTAGATCAGCTGGTAAATATAACAAAACCTGCCAACGGATCATCCTATATCGGCGAACTCAACGCCATCACTAACATGCTGGACACCATAGCAAGCGTCAGCGACGACTTTGAGGTTACGGACGAGCAAGCTAATGTAAAATATTAAACGTTATCTCATGACTGAAGTTTAGTTACTGTGGTTTATAAAATATTTAGATATTCGCTTTTCGAAACTACTGTTGCCGAAGTATCTTAACATAAAAGTAATTCTGCTTTATCATACCGCATACACTGCTTGAATATGCAGCAATAAATGCACTTCATTCATGTTGTTTCTTTTTTATAGTCATTTTATTCCACAACAAGTAACTTACTGGACACTGATAACGCCGAATCATGGCAATCAGGGGATTATCGCTATCAAAACGACGGGTCGACGGATCATGCATCGGTTAGATCCGTAGACTATTAATTATTGAACTATTATTATAAATATATGTGTATTCCTCAATCATGCAAAACGTTTAATATCCACTGCAAGACATATGGCAGAAGCTCATATTAGAATAAATTTTACATGATATAATATGCTTAAAGTCTTTATGTACATTTTGAAAAAAGCACCCACAAATACTCTTGTTTTATCGAATTATTTATATATGATCTATTCGATTCAAAACAACACCGCCAGAGCCAGAGCTGCACTTTTATTATGTTTTCTGTTTTAACATTTAAAATGTATTTACACAAAAAAGAACAAATACAAACAACGGTCATATGTGCTTCTGGCTCCATGTCATGTTTGGTGATTATTTTTTTTTACCTTGGCAGATTGCGGCTCATCCCGGTGCGATGAAAGTTCTAAATGTGGTTGACAAATACACAGAAATTTTAATGAATTCAATCGGCAAAAACAATTCCGAGACCAGTAAAACTATTCGATCGGACAATATGGGTGAGCATTTTGTTCTCCTGAACGCAATGCATTTAAATTAAATGTTATTGGTATTTTTTCGATTGTATAGCCATTGTTTCTCGTCTTCGTACCCTATTTCAGTTGTGCATGTAAGCATGGTGAACATAACATCCGACGATTTGAAATTCCCGAATACACCGCTCGGTATTACAAGTTATGTCATTCTGCCGAAGGCCTCATTAATAGGTATACGTATAAGGTTTTCGTGTTCAAAATGTTCGTTTGTTTTGATATCGTTTTAAACTCTCTTGTAGTGAAACGTTGATATTACATAGTAGGCTGAGCAGTGTTCTCCGTATGTATTTATTGCAATGTCTTTGTATTATTGCTGCTTCTCTAGCTTCTATGTAAATACGAATTTCTACTCCTCTTGTGCAATTTGAATTTAATTATTTACATTAGTACGTGTATGTTATAGTTTAAGTTTCCTTAGTATCGTATGTCGTGTATTTAAAGTCACACATTTACGTCATTTACGTCATTAAATAAATTTGAGGATCAAACTCCATCGCAGCCGTGGTATACAGAAATTTGACAGGAATCATTTCTTCAAAGTTGAATAATGACAGGTATGTTCTTTTACTTAATATATATAAATATAGACTAAGCATCAATTTTGATGTCTAAAATAAACACTTTTACTATACACATACCTAGACTACTATTACTTTGTATTCCAGTGATTCCACTATAAAATCGGAAGTTGTGACTGTGACGTTGGATAACTGGGAAAACACTACTAATTTTGTTGTAGACATAACAATGGAATACGCACAGGTATACTACTATAATCACGTCTAATTCAGTTTGTGTTTGTGTTTTGTATTTGTATATTTGTGTTCTATAATTATTTTACAAAACGTGTTCGATTTTATTTCAGAACCTCCACTCAGCCCCAATTTGCAGTTTTTGGAATGCTACACTGTATGTATTGAGCTTAACTGCAACATCTCTACCAAGCTTGAAAGAAAAACCATTTACCATATCGTTTTTCATCATCGTTTTAATGGATTGTTTTTGACGTTTTATTGCTGTATGGATATTTAATGATATCAACTGCTTGAAGATTGTGTTCATGTATATGATGCCGGAAATAATATTACGTTGTAAATCTAATATATATAAATATTAATTAGTTTTTTGGATAACATTTACACGCTATGTAATGCTCGAAATGAACAAAATATTAAATGTGATATTCAGCGATTGATACATGTACGCAATTTCCGAAAATCCTACTAGGTTTGCCTGGGACACCAGCGGATGTCGTGTCCTGTCCTCCAATCAGTCAAGCGCAACATGTCGTTGCACGCACCTGACAAACTTTGCAGTTCTTATGAGCCCATTCATTCAGGTATTATTTTTACATGATATTATATTACAATCTATCCTTAGTTTGCATGATTGTAGTGTAGTACCCTGCCTGACTGTGTAAATTGTGACGGTTGATTGACTATTTTGTTGTTTTTTTTTTGTTAAATTATTCTTCAGAAATGGAGGTTCACAAAGTCAGATGATATTGAACGTAGTCATTTAAAATTGTGCATATTATTGCTATAGGTCAAACGAAATAAATGTATAATTGCTGTTTATGGAGAATTAGGTAGATATCATGTGTATGTAAATAGGTTTGAAAATTTTAAAATGATGGTTTACAATCTAAACACTAAAACATTATAATGCAAATTGTGTATAAACACACTTTGAACGAGTATAATATAGGTTATAAATATTGAATTTCGAATGTAAAGAAAATAAGTATGGCTATGATTATTTATTTGAAAATCCGAGTATTTTACAAATAAATAGTTTTATTCTTGGCTTTAAATGAAAACTTGTTGACAATGTTAAACAAAAGTGGTATGGTAAAAGGTATGTATAAAGTGTAAAATATATTCCACAAGTTATGAGTTTCAAGTGACACATCAGTAATTTATAATGTATGTAAATACATCAAAGTAGCTTTTGTGAAAAGAATTTCGATCGAAAATAATGCTGTTAAGATACATTTTCTTACCGCCTTGATATATCTGTTGTGTTGTTACCTTCGATTGTGTTTAGCTAGTATTATTATATGATTTTTGAATATCATGTTATGGTGTTACATCTGATTTCGTGACAGAAAATAATGTTAACATATGAAGACGATTTGCTGTTACAAAAGTCGCAATTAACTGTGTATCCGTCTTTCTTGCTCTCTTTCTGACAGTCCGTAAATACAAATATAAATATATGTAACGTTATCAACATAAAGATGCGTTCTTTTTCAGAGCGGAGTGAATACTAAAGACCTGGACATCATTTCCATAATTGGTTGTTCGATATCATTTGCCGGCTTGGTGTTGACAATAACTTTCCATATAGTGCTATGGAGGTGCGTTTCATTGTTATAATATATCTATAATTCTTCAGCACAAATGTAATAATTGAAAATTTATAAACAAGCTAATATTTGATGTGACATTATTTAAAGTTCGTTCATACGGAATAATCATTTCAGGTATGTTAGCAAACGTCGTGTTGCTGTCTTGTTGAACTTGTCTGTGGCCCTCATAATTTCTTACGTTATGTTTATTGGTGGCATCGACAGAACGGAAAGCAAGGCAAGAATAAATATGTTTATAGTAATGAAACCTCATTAGCTCAATTGGTAAAATAGAGCTGACTAAAGTCAATATGTTTAAAATTAAAATAATGACGATATTTTACAAAGAAGCACGCAGTATGTTGTGCAGTGATCGTTTCAATGCGATGACCAAAGCATTAATGATGGTGTTTTTTTTTAATTCCCAGTTTTAATTATTGTTTGACATTTGTCATGTTTTGATTAATGCCGTGATTTATTTTTTGTCCGCAATTGTATAGGCAATCGATAATTTGTTTTAAATAAAAGACTACTTTCGGTAACGGCACTTTTTTCTCCTGATAATGTTTCTGTTGTTTAATTACTTCTATATTAGATCTTGTTTCATGATGATTATTTTACACTTCCAGATCGTATGTACAACGTTGGCGTCCTTGTTGCATTATATTTACCTGGTTGTGTTTTTCCTTATGTTGGTTGAAGGTATCGACGTTGCCATTTCTATATTAATTGTGTTTCAAACACGTTCGCAGCTGAAATGGATGCTGTCTGCTGCTTGGGGTAATTATAGCTAGAACTTATGGAAGTATACGATACTACTTAACGATGCCCGTTAGATTTTTCTAGTTGTGTGGCATTTAAACATAATATTGAGACTGATTAAAATGCCTTAATAAAATAATTCATGTTTCATGAAGTTTATAAAAGCACGATAATGTTTGCAGTCCAAATTGTCAATCGGTCTGATGTGATCTTAAGTGTTGATGTATCATTTTTACGTGCAGTTGTTCCTGCTGTGATCGTTGGAATAACGCTAGGTGTCACCAACACAGAAGGATATGGAAATGAAATATCGTAAGTCACCACACAATTGTTTTTGATTAGTGGCACGGACTAAGAGTTATTGTTCAGAACATTGAACACCAGATTTGCTAATAAATCCAAACGCACACGTCTCAAATCAAACATTTTCAGATGCTGGTTGACAATAAAGGGAGGTGTAATCTGGGCCTTTGTTGGACCAGCACTTCTTGTCGTCTTGGTATGTTCGGCGAAATTGTAATAATTTTGATAATAATAATTTTAATTTAATCCTAAATCACAATTACAGTGATATCATACTTAACAAATGCATCCTTGTTCATTCTTTCAAATTTTTTAAACGAAATTCATTTATTATTGACATTAGGTTTCTCGGTTATGTAAATTAATGTGGCTGTTTTACATCAGGTCAACTTCATCATCCTAGTGATTGTGATACGGGCAACACTTAGATCGAACACGAAGGCAAAGAAGTCAACGGTCGAAAGATCTAAGTAACTCACCTTGTATTACACAAATTGTCACAGTAACACATTTTGCACTTCACCTTATGTTCTTTCTTCCCACAGTACATTAATCACTTGTGATAAAGCTATGTTAATAGGTAGGCACACGAAGTAGTCAAGCTGCTTTGTTAGTTGCAAATGTAGTTACTGTAATCATAGATTTACAGTGCACATAAAAAAAATGAAACACACAAAACACATTATTGAAGAAATTATGAAGTACACAATTTGAAGTCAAAGGTCTAAAAGTCAAATAGTGTCCGCCAAAAAAGAATAACTTTTATTAATAGAGTATTTTTAGAAAAATGGAGCAATAATAATTGTATTATTATTATATGATAATACTAAACTAAATGCATCAACAATTGAAATTATTTTGTTAAATTTTTTTCGAGTACTTCATAATGGTGATACATGCGTGATTTATTTTACAACAGGTCGCATACTTTTATCGCAAATATTATTATTGTACAAGTGAAACCTATTATCTCCTCAGGTCAGCCGTATGGTGTCTATTAGTTCTTCTACCGTTGATGGGGCTTACTTGGGTTCTGGGGGTTTTCTATCTGGACGAGAGCATGGCCTGGGTACAATACGCCTTTGCTGTCTGCAACAGTCTGCAGGTATTTAATGGGGATCAACATCATTTTTAGCCTAGTCATAAGCTATATGTATAAACGAGCAATATATAATATTTTATTTTATTTTTTAACACATTACCAATTTTAATATAACTGAGGTAAATTATATTAATTTTATGTGTGTGCAAAATTATATCGAAATGTGCAAAGAATTTCAGCAAATTTGACTGGTATTGTGCTTACTCCGAACTACAACCAACTGAATATTGTATTATGAAAACTATGTACATATCAAAAAGTTGTCTTCTATGTTGTTTTTTTATTGCGATTGCTAGCGACTTTGAGATGATTCAATGAAATTCTAATGTTGCAATGTTATGAATTGTTTTATTTAAATTTGAATATGTTTTCAGGGTTTGGTAATTTTCTTGTTCCACTGCGCATTTAACAAAACGGTAATTTACTTAAATTTACATAGAAATTTACTAAAACGTCGCTTTGGTTATTGATCAATTAATGACAAACATAAAGTGAAACTTAAAAGCAGTGTTGTGCTTAAAAAAATCAAAGTAGTTGTTTGAATTAACATGTGAAATCAATCCTGTAGCTTATAGCAAACTATGCAAGCTGCTCATAAATGAATAATAAACGCTTTGAATATTGTAGCTTCGGAAAGCATATAAAACGAAACAACAAAGGTCATCGTACGCCAATAGCGCTTACCTCAAATCTAGAAGCACTTCAGTAAGATCGGTAAGACGGCCAATATAAGTTCATTGTTAGTATTACATTTTCAAGTTGAAACCTAAGCCTGCTATATAAATATTGGTTAATACGCACATTCAGTTAACCAAATGTCATGTATAAAAACAGCCGCTTGTTCTAGTTGTCATTTGTCCTAAAAACATGTTAGAATTGTTCGTGGATACAGATTTAAATCCAGTGATATAATTTGAATTATTGGTTTGTATAATCGGATTAAAAGTCATCACAAGTCTCATGCTAATATATTATCCTCTGCTGGCAGATATAATGAAATAACATCCAACAAATTGGTTCCTTCAAACATTTTCGTAGGTCGTAGCTTACCCGTAAGCTGTAGTGTTCGACATGTTATAGCACCGTTATCTATGTAACCATGTTAACGAAGTGAGAGGTAGACTTGCTTTTTTTATAAATATATTTTACAAATAAAATATACACTCTTATTAATCATATTATTTTATAGGTAATAACGGAAAACAGTGAAGTAAGCATGACAATACACGACAAATCCATTATACCGTCAGTTGACGAATTTGCTAACACACGTTACAACGACCTACCAAACAACCAAACAATGCATACTGCTGAGAAGACTGACAAAGAGGAAAATGTCGATGGTATCCGTGAACACTCTGATGACAACGCTTATGATGAGACGCTAAAAAGCAGCGATGTTGAAGAAAACGTGATCACAGGAAGCAATGGTAATTTATACACAATTAATAATTAATAATATTATGTGTATATTGTATATTAATGTTTTCCCATTCAAAACACATGCTGATTGAATGAAGTAATTTTCTATGTTGGTATTTGTTAATTAGTTTTGTTAGAAGTTTATATCATGTCAAATGAATAGCCTTATTTATTACGTTCCATATCTAAGACTATAATAATCTAAACATATGTATCTTAATATGATAGCATGTATTTCAGACGACGGATTGGAAAATCCTACGGATAAATACTTCTTTAGCACGGTGTTATAGGCGATGAAGTACAACGAAAGTAAAATATAATGGCGGACTATTTGCATACCGATTGGTCAGTGTCATTAAAACACAGAGCGTCTCCAGAACCTGTATTCACAATTTTGCTGACGAAACCACCAAGGAGAATAATAATATTAAAGTCTAAGGTTGCTTGATTTATATTTATTATATTTTTAAACATTAAACGACTTAAAATTGAAACTGGTAAAATGTATGATAGTCCTAATTTAAGAGATTGATGTGATCTCGCATGGAAGATGTCGTCTTGTTCGATACGGATGGTTCTGTTTGCCGTCACACTACATTATATAGCTACAACTCCATTTGCGCACAACATAACACAAAGACGGTCCATATTAGTTAAAATGACTTATATACTGTACCATTTGTGACATATATCAAATCTATCATGTTATGTCTTAGTTAAAACCTACATGTATACATGAACATAATTATATTTATCGCGAAATACTGTTATTTGTTATAGGTATGATTCATGTTGCTTTCTTACCCGAACCGGTGTACAATGAACTCCTTATTGCCTTAGTGAATGATTCAATGACTCGGAACCCACGAATATATAGTGTGTAACCATGTGAATGATATGCATAAACAAACTGTATATTTTGCCATTGTATTTTTTTCATAGCTATATACTTTGTATTTTGTATTATTTCATTCTAGAAAACTATTGTTAAATTTCGTTTTTCTTTCATATAAAAAAGCATGTAAATAAGACTGTGTTCTTATAAATAAGCCAAACACTGAAGTTTGCAGGTTGTACATAAATAGAGCCGCGTACATTTTTATACAGGTCTACAAATGAACACATGTATATTCATACTTCAACAGTATCGCGTACATGACTGCAAATGAATGGTTACCCAAATTTACACAATCTCTTACGTTCTGTGAACATAACAACGAGATCCTCAATGGGAAGGCAGACCACAGCCAAGCATTATAGGTTACCTTACTTAAAAAATCAAAGTTTACAACGAATTTGACCTCCCTTTACTTTTTGTTTATACCAGCATACTATATAGACTATGGTACCATATCGTTTTATTTGAGCAGTAGAAGATTGGCATCAACCAACCCTAAAATGGTCACAAAAAGAATTTAGCAGCAAATTTAATTTTAAGTGTTACTTCTTTGAAACCACAGCGCCTAGAGTTAATTACGCTATTGATTTGAAAACATCCTAGTGTGGTCTTGTTCAAAATTTCCTGTCAAAATGGGGTCAACATTTAATTTTTAAACTTTGTAACATCAAAGTCCAGAGCTTTTATATTGAGGTATGTGACACAGGTTCATCGCAAACATTTAAGCATAGTCACTAATGTGACAAGCTCTAGTGTAATAACGGATGTGTGTTTTTAATCTATGCAACGTAAATGAGGAAGGGTATGTCTCGTAAAAAGTCACTGCCAGTCTACTTAACTATTTTTTAACATTATTACAAAGTAAATTTATTTTACAACTAACTGCATATTGCGTCGAGGCTTGATCGTCACAACTGTGACACGCGCTATAGTTATAGTGGATGTTTGCTTCGCAATCGGCGTTTAAAAAGGCTGTGTTTCTCGAAACAAGCGGGAGATTTTGCAAACAAAAATTTGTTCTCGTGAATTGTTCAAGCAGGCATTTAATTGCTTCCGTGCCCAAGTCAACAATGACACATTCAACAAAAGAAATAATTTGGTATTTTAACAGTAACACGTAAGCGGTTTTATCATTTTTGTTTCGTTATCAGGTCAATTGTAAATAAATTGCAATGCTTAATTCTCCCTCCTTCATGCTTCATTCGAAGAGTATATAAATGTTTCGTATATTTCATTTGTCAATAAACGACTCATCAATATTCATTAAAACGAAATTCTGACCTATGTCGGAATGTTCTTGATTTTTAGAAAAACTCACACAAAGGTGGGGATAAAAACAAAACATGTTCGATCCCCAGGGCAGGAACATTATTTTTTCTTGTCATAAAATTCTTTCAAACTACTCCAAATATTACAGTTTTGTTAGTAAATACATTTAATTACATTTCTCAACACATACGAAAATCTGTGACAACTCTATATAAACGCAAAGCGAAGCTGAAATAGAATATAAATACATACACAAATTAAGCAAATCAAGAAGCGCCTTAGTCATGAGTTTCGAATATTACAGGTGTAATGCTACTGATGGTAGTACTTACCGTTCCATTCTACCATCGTAAATCGACTCGGTTGATTTATACGGGCACAACTTCCGGCCAGATTTCAATTCAATAACCGCGGGTTAGAATACATTGTGTTTTGTTGCTGCATGTACTTTTCAATGCACAGCAATCTATCAAATACAAGCAGATACGTGAATATGTACATCCATGACAAATCAATTGTAAAAAACATTTTTTGAAAGTTTTCGATTATTTTCTGGTTATCAGCAAAAGGCAGGGTGTTGATGCGTATGAAACGTTGAATCCGAAAACAAGAGTGGTCGGACCATACATACCTCTTCAAACTGCCGGGGTAAGGGATTTCATCGAAGAGCCACTAAACGTGGAAATACTTAATGAGTGTATCTGCCTTTGTCGCATGTCGTCGTTACGTAAATAAATCTGATTAATTTACAAAAAGCTTTTTGTTATAGATTAGCAACACAAAACACAACGGAAATAGCAACTCTTAATCATGTTTTATTGCCAGATTTATCATGTGTTTGTTTGGTGAGTAGAACTGAAATGTCATCCACTCACCTGATAGGAGCATAGTGACCGACGTATTTAGAACAGTAGGGCGATGTTGATTATCTGAACTGCATTTGTGTTGTGTTATATCGCGAAGCCAGCTTGTTAGAATTCTTCGTAAAGAAGTTATTAAATATAAGATTCCTGTTTCGCACGATCAGGTGAAATACTGATTTACTATGGCTAAACCATGATAATATATTGACATCGTGTGTTTCAGAAAACAATAAAAAATAAACCCTGTGTTGACAATAAAAAAATAATACTCAGAATTCATTTAAAGCGAATATTTTAAGTTGTAAGAGAGAGAGCGAGAGAGAGAGAGGCGGGTGACTATTCATTGACGGACCTTTATTGAGATCGTGAAGTTCTGACAAAATCAGTTGTTACTATTTCACTACGAGATGATTGTACATCTTAACGATCCGTAAACACTGCCCAATACTATTATGCTATATACAAACTTCCAACAAAAAAGTGCCATATGAAGGTTTATAACAATAGAAAGACCCTTAAACAAGTAACATTGATGTAAAAACGTTAAAAACATACATTCTGCTACCTTTTAGCATCTAAAAACCGTTTCACGATGTCATCCTGTTTCGTTTTACGAATGATCCCGAGTCAGGATCGGACTCATTCGGTTAGCGTTAATTTGCAAAATGGATGCACGCTATTTGTATTTATTATCACGGTAATATACGAATTATATTGCCCAGTTCGTTAAGAGTCAGGTTCACGCGATTGCATACATACCATTTCAATTAAATATACAAAGCAACACAGTAAAAGTTGTTTGAACTAATAAACTTTAAAAAGATAATCCAGTAATTTAAATCGAAAGAATGATCTTTGAAATGTTAACAAGTTATAAATAAAAACAAGTGACCAGCTTTTCAAACTCCAGTAGATAACAGGCAACTACGTCATGCTTCCGACGCTGCCCGAAGCCATTATCGCGTTTGCTCTTAAATATTCAGATATCGTCTCGGAAAATTAAAATTTAATATATTGTCTTTAAAAACAACAGCATTGTGTATCTCGTTAAATCAATGTTATCAGACTACATCTAGCATTGAAATGTTGGCTATTGCTATAAGGAACACTGATTATTGGATGGGTTAACTTTATTTTACGAAGTATTCGTTGATTTTGAGCATTTTATGATCTTTAATGTATTTATTATTGATAACAGCAACGTGACATTGATGGTGCCTACCTTGATACACGATGATTCACTGTAAATATTAAACGGGAACCTGAGCTATCTTTTACGAGTGACTCAATTTTACGAGTCTCCGTTTTGTATTTTCTCTTATCCGATTAAGTCAACAAATCAACTTTAGTGATGCAGTTGAACACGTTAGATGTTTTGGGAAGATGGATTACATGAGCATTACCGGTCTTGAGTTGTTAGGCCTGCACAAGTTTTTACTGTACCGTATATTAATTTATATTAATTTAAATGAATTACTAATGTTTCATGATTTAACTTTTCTCGCAAAAGCATGAAATATTTTAAAGATCGCTTAAGCCTGGCGTGTGTCATGCTTTTGATATATCAGGCTAATGCAGCAGGTAAAGTACTTTGTTTGTATTTAATCTCAGGCATTCGTGTTGACTGTAAGTTGTAAAAGCATATATGTCGTTATTACTACATAACTGCTGTTTATGTGTCGGCTAAGGTTGTAATCATATAATTTAATCGATTTTCAGTTAGTTATTATGATCATTAGTTGAACTAGTAAAGCTTATTCAACATTCGTATGCATACATAATCGCGTGCGCCTACTAAGCGCAATACTATTTCAGGTTTTAGCAATTGTATGTTTGTATGTAGTAATTGGTTTAACATTATATGTATTTTTTAATATAACACTCTTATCGTTTGATTAGATGCAGGAGACATCGTTTTTAATTATTTCATGCATAATATGATGTTACCTAAAAAGGTCATTTACTGAACACATAATATGTTTATCTGGACAAAAGCACTTCTGAACAACTATGGAATTAAATAAGTGTAAGCTTTACACGCGTTTCAATACATTTCATGCATGTATGTTTTTTATGTTTTGAATACGATTCATGCTTTGTTTAACTTTAATACGCCCATGCTAATAGGTGTGTTAAAGGAACATTTCAGCTTGACTGTTATAATTAAATATGGTCACGGTAAACATAAACATTCGCATTATGTCCTTGTAGCGAAGGAACGACTAAATGAAAGCGGCTGTGAAGAAGGAACATTTGGGATTGATTGCAGCTTGAAATGTGGTTACTGTATAAATAATACCTTCTGTTACAACATTTCTGGAAAGTGTCCGGACGGATGTGAGCCCGGATGGACGGGACTTTACTGTAACACAGGTACGTTGTCCCAAGCATTATTCGTATACATGATTCATATACGTGTACATATTCTCGTATCAAAATAACCCCAAACATGTTTCATCTATTGTTGAAACAAAACTATTTTCCACTTTGAGTAAATGCATTTTTAATTAAAAAAAAAGACCTCTGGTTTGGGGAAACTTTTAACTACTAACCTTAAATTAAATTAATACTAGTAGTTGAATTGTAAGTAGTTTAACACACCTTGTAGAGGGTCTATTGATAATGTTACATAGAACATATGAACGACATGGGCTTTGATGGTTTATTTGTCCATGCTCAAAGGTGACCTCGTGACGGGGCCAGATTGGACCGTAGGAATATAATTTGAACGAAACTGTGTATAGGACCTTCATAGTATGCTCTTAAAGCGTTCGGCTTTGTGTTTCAAATGAGGAGATTTTAACAACCACTTGTTGACCCATTGACCGAATGTATCAAGAGACAGTAACGCTTTGAACAATGTTCATAGAGGAATACCCAAGGACCATTTATGTGAAGTTTCGTTAAATTATATCCAGTGGTACAGGGTGTGATGTCGTTTGAAGAAAATGTTCTCGGACGCACTGACAGACGACGGACATCACCATATCCCATAAGCTTACAATGAGCACGTTGTAGGCTTTTTAGTGGGAAATTGGTTAACAAATAACCACAATATCAAAACAAAAAAATATCCGATAAACTATACTAACTATTTTACTATTGTTCATAATTTATTTGCATCTATGTTTAAGTTCCCCGCAATAGTTCGGACAATTTCGTTATATCTTTTTCTTTTAACACTGGTCTAGTCATCAAAGATTTATATTTTCGCCTCAAACTACAATCGATTTCCGTAGATGTTCCATAGCTTTCTGGTTTTGTGAACATTTTCGATTTTAACAATTACATGATTTTAGTAACAATTTATATTGAAGATGAAAGTACGAATTGTATTTCATGTACATCGATTAACACAGAAAGAAATTAACAAAATTGCCAGCAACAATTTACTGTATTATCTTGAAAATTAGTCAACTATTTTAATAGAGATCAACTGACATTGACTGAATGCTGAAAGCTGAACCACATTTATATTTTTATAATTATTTTAATTACGATTGCATAACTATATTGTTTCAAAAGAGGTTTTTGTGCATAAAGCCATGCTATAATTTGTTGACAGAATGCGCAAATAAAACGTACGGTTTCAATTGCTTCAACCGCTGCGGCACAAATTGCCATGCTGATGGTAGATGTGAGAAATCTACCGGAATATGTATAGGAGGATGTGCACCCGGCTACGACTTCAACCATGATAAGACATGCAATATCGGTAAGTATCGTACTTCAACCATGATAAGACATGCAATATCGGTAAGTATCGTAATAATGAAGCTCCATAAACATTATTAGGAGTGGCAATCTTATAAACATCTTCTTGTATTTTATTAAATTCAATTAATCAGTTAAGTGATACCATGCTCCAAGCGCCACGCGCTTAAGCGAGCATTACTAATTGCAATACATCTACCGAAATACATATATCGGAATCGTCTGCGACTTAAACATAATTAGTATGATTGTTGATACAATATACACATTAAGATGTAAATGCTTTTGGAACAAAGATTTCGTGACAGATACTGGGTAACTTGAATGAAACTATAGCTTAAATATCGTTATTTCCAAAAAGATTCTATCCTTTATGTAAACCAACTCGAAAACACATATATATTAATTTAAACATGATTTATACAGTTTTTATTTCTATAAAGAGGATACATTGTCAGTGCTGAATAAAGATAAGCTTGAGTGAGGTTTAGAAAGTCTCATGAATCATGTATTTGTGTATTAAGTTTCGATGAAATAAACGTATATGTATTTGACACTTACCATTTTTTAATTCATTTTATTTACGGACCTTATTTAAAACAAACACACGGAAGCTGCTTAATATGCCAGTAAACATGATAAACATATTAAAATGAAATAATGCACTTAAACAAAATAATGTCATTATTCTGCAATAGCCGTTTATTCTAACGAGGCTTAAATACAGCGAAGTTTATTTCTCGGTGGTTTATTTCAACAATGTCCGTTTGATTATGGAATACAATTGTTTAAAAAAATTATGCTCTTTCATATAGCCTGTTCAACTGGATTTTTCGGACCAAACTGTACTAACAGGTGTCACTGTTCAAAGAACGATTATCTAAATGCGTGTGGAACGACAGACGGAAGTTGTCCAAAAGGCTGTGACGAAGGATGGACTGGTCCTAACTGCAGTATTTCGAAAAGTGAATATTCTATAAGTGTTACTTTTAAATCGTTCTCGTGTATAAGTGTTATCAAAGTATAAATACAAATGAATATATTGACGATGTAACGTGGTTTAAGATATAGAAATTAAGAGCAGATACAACAGTCTTATGTCCAGACCACGATATAGATACGCACACAACAAAGTATACGAGATGTGTTCTGAAAGCTAGCGAAAACAATCCCTCATTCCGTTCTTAAATATAGTTCTATGAATCAAGATGCATACGATATGGCATTTTGCGTACTATGCCCGTATATTTATATACATTTTATAATTAATAGTATGTATTGTCTTTATAGAAACATCATCATTGTAGTTCGGCTCAAGATGCGTACATATTCCTATAAGTTATTCTCTGGAAATCGGATTTAGTGTATTCATTATTTCGTGTGTTACAAGGCAGACACTAGCATAGTTAAGATAACGCTTTCATAACAAACAAACAAATTAAGTTGTAATTATGTTTTCCTACGTTATATTTATTACGAAACTACATGTAAATCAAAATGAAATTGTGTTGTTTGTAGTTAGTGACCAGGAGTCTGGTGATTCAGTGGTTGTTGCCGCCATTTCGATCTCCGCATCGACAGCGATAGTCATCATACTTGCCACTGTCATCGGAGGTTGCATTTACTGGAAAAGGAAACAACGGTAAATGGCCATGGTAATGTGAAATACACGCATACCGCATATCAACCCAGTTGCCGAAGCCCAGCTTTTTAACGGATTTAGCGAAATGTGCTTAAGCAAATAAATTAAAGGGGGGGGGGCATTTTAATGAAATCGTGTCTCAATCAACCATTCCAATCATTTACTTTTACAGCAATGTTGTATGAGAATGCTTGATAAAAAGCGACTCAAAGTTTCCCTCCAAAATAAAAGAGGCAAAAGAGGACGATGTATTTCTTTAAGCACCAATTCTTCAAATATATCTCATGTTTGTTAAATCATATCTTCTTACTTAGATATTGAATCAACCATAATTAAAACAAAACCAAATTTATTTTGCAACCAAAACATTGGCTTATTCTATTTATAATATGGCTGTCCTTTAGGAAAGTTGAAATAACGTTAGGTTTTATGGCAATGTATCGTTTGATTACGTATTATACCCAGCGGACGACAACGATTTAAAGGAGGGAATACTGGAATGTGGTAGAAAGTTTTTCCATCAGTCGCGATTTAAGTCGGACTTCAGTCAGGGAAATAAATCGAAACGTTTAAGAAGAATTTACTTGAAATCTTGTAGGCAGATTAAAGCTATAACACTTACTTCTATACATTTAGAGATTGTGTCTAGTGTTGTTTTGTATATTGAAATTGTGTCTGGAATATTTGACTTTTTTATGAAATATTAAGATAAAAAATGTGTATAATATAGACTAAATATACTATAGACAGTAAACAGTACACAGTATGTGTCAAAATATTACTTGTTTATGCAATTTAAGCTCGTACATACATTTGAATAATTGGAAAGTATGTCGAAGTATATGCCGGTAATTTTTAATGTGTACTATCGGCATGAAAGAACGTCATAAAGACAATTACCATGCAGATTCAAATTTTCAAAAAAAGTATAAATGTTAAAGGTAAATGTTGTTTATCAATTTGTTGACTGTTTTCACGTTAACTCAATTTAAATTAGTATTGCAAACATACAAGTTCTGACACTTTAATATACACACGCAATACTGTTTATGCCTGGTAATCTTTTACTTGTAATGCTCGGTTGATTTGTAACTGCCTTTTATCAAATCAACTATGTATCAAACATAATTTTGTGATTTTGATTAAACACACGTATAGTTGATTTATCTCAACTTAAATATTATCTTCATAAATCGCACCATTTCCTGGCAGCGACAGGTCGGCATGAATATATCGATATACAATGATGATGATGATGATGATTATAATGATGTTGTTTGTTATAGCGGTGGTGATGATGAGGATGATGGTTGTGATGATGATGGTGGTGGTGATGGTGATAATGATGATGATCGTCTAAAACAATCGTCTATTGCACAATCATCCAACAAGGCATAAGCCTGTAAAAATAGTATTGTCTTTAATAAATACGCAGCAATATAAGGCATGATCATTTGGTTAACATTTACACAAATTTGATTGCAGTCATGTCAAATGGGACGTTCTGGATATATTTTAGTCAATCAACAACAGCCGACAGCAAATCAGTCGGGACCCCAAGTGCGTCAACATCGCACACTAGTGATTATATCACAAACATTGGCATTCCGGATACAGTGACACACGAGTTCAACGGACGATCGACAAATACAACGCAGCATTAGTTTTGTTAAACGTGTGTATACGATATTGTCATGAGTTTTAGTTAAGATGTTTAAACTATGGTCTTACATATTCTATTGTTCTGATCAAAATACAGTAAAAATGCATAAATACATATTTATATAGTAAAAACATCACGTGTTGTTATTTGTGAAACATTAGTAAACATGTCGCCAATATATCACTGCGACCGTTATCATTCGTCGTATGAACTACATCCAAACGATGCACCAAGTACAGAGTGTACATTTTAATTATTACTCATGATCTTTTTTATTGCAAAGAGAGACAACCGTTCCTGTTAAACATTGTATATTATCAACACTACTTCCCGTGTTTTTATATCACAGTGAAGGCTGTTATGTTTAAAAGCAGTATTCTTCAATCGCATTTCACAAAAAAATCCATTCACTTTCATACATGTATATTATGTATATTAATAGTATACACAGGTTTCTGCTACACATCCTTTTTTACTAACACAAACCACAACTTTCATAAAGACGTACATCGCTTTATTTTTTAACATGTGTAATAAATATATATTACAAAGCCTTTTCGGCAAAATTCGGGAACTTACCAAAATATATATATCAACAAATTTAAGTCCATTTCCTAAAGCATAAGTTTGTATACATACAACGAAACAAATAAAACGTGAGGATCACAACGTATTATCGCCTTATGTGTGGTTAAAATATATTTCCTCAGATTGCAGCTCATCCGGACACACTCAATACATTGGGAATTTAAATGTGTATGATCACAGTTAAACATAAGAGAAACACTATGAATGGCCATCATAGGGCGTAAAATCAATCCTATAGAACATGAAAAGGAAGCTTGCATTACGTTAAATGTGAATGTATGGTATTGGATAAAATAAAATAAGAATGTTTATTCAATATGATTAGTATGTAATTTATTAGATATAACGGAAACTCTTTCGAACTTACGAAAGAAAATTTAAATTATTGTAAATCATATAAATATATACCCAAACAAATTAAATCGCCATGCATCATTTCTAATAAATAAACATACATATATGTACGATATTAAAAGATGGTACATGTATTGTATACTAATCTTAAGGAAAGAAGTTGCTTTAAACTATAATAAATGAAAATGTAGTACATGAATAATAAAATTAATTCGAGGAAGCAATTAATTTATCTGTTGATTTTTTTTTGTGTGGATCAAAGTCTTGCATCTACGTTTGAACTATATTTAATTATAAATATTGTTACACTGATTGAAGGAAGTATATTTATGGATATATTATGAATATATGGTGCCACTTACTGCAAAATAGAGAAACTAAAAGAGTATTGCTAATTACGCTTGATCCTAGTGAAAGTTAGTGATTATGCATACAAACGTATATTCAATCCTACAAATGAATTGTTCTTGCAGTACTTCAAAATACGGGTATGATATTTATTGGATATGTATACTATATATAACTCAACACTGGTGTAAAAAGCAGCAACTTCTGATTTATTCCACGATTATACAGTGTGACATTTTACATGTTAAAGAAATTTAGCTTTCGCCTAGTTTCGGTTGATCAGGTATAACATCTCTTAACTGACAAACAACCTTTACCAGTTTGTTTTCAATCCTAAAACAGAGCACGACACAAAAAATATAGGATACTGTTTTATAAAATTGTTTAAATGAGAAACTGATTATCATGGCCGTATGACCAAACAATTATAAGATTTATTGATATATACGTTGGTATACTGTTGTATATCAACATTGTTGTGAACGTTAAGTTTAGATAATTTTAGGTATTTAGTTAAATGCAAATATATATTCGTTATTTACTTTTGCAATTTCTTTCTTTTAGTAATGTAACATATTATTACTATAAAGAGTAATCAAAGTTTCTAGTGAAAACAATAGTGTGTTTTTCATGTTTAGACGTTAAGAATAAATACGACTGCATATGTTTGAATGCTTGATCGGACTATATTTATGTTGGAATCGTATAATCATAGCTGAAATTCTATAAGCAAAGATGTTATGTACATTTTTTATTTATAAACTTATTAAAAAAAATTCTCTTAAATAATCAACTTAGCGACAGTTATGACTGTTGTTGCCTGTCTTTTACAAACCTTTATCAAACTTTTGAATTCGCATATTGACGCACTCGATTAATACGTGAAGGGGTCAATCATGTCACAAAACATATATTTATGTTGTGCATAATTCTTCGGGCCCATTGTTGAACTTGTATCCACAAGTCGGTTATCATCTGGAATTTGTATCATAGTTTCATTTAAATGAATAGAGAGCTAAAGGCCTATAAACGCACTCTATCGAGGAAATTATCCTTCAACGTGTGAGCTGGAACCTTAGCTGAAATGTCGATTAGATTGGTCTGATATATGCAATATTTACATTGATAATTTTCAACTGTTGTAACGATAGATTGAAGAACATTTTCAGATCAGATCAAAAGCGAGAAAGGCATGGATATTAATGCACTGTTTATTGGTAAGGTCATCTTTATAATCCTAAACAAACATTTCATATTTAATTGTTATTCTTACAAATAACAAAACGAAATGATTTGCTATGCGAAGTGGCATTCATTATCTTATTTATGGCAGTAAGGTTCTTACCTCATAACGGCACACTTGCAAACTATAATTACAAAAACATGCTTTTCTATTTAAAATTAAACAGAATGCATTTAAATACTATTTTGTTACCCAAAGATTTTCACAACATTATTGGTTACACTAAACACGACTTAACAACTAAAGTGTCTTTTATGAAAAGTTCAATAAACTTACGTTTTAATGTTTTACAGTTATATTTGCCGTACCGTTAGCAGATGGGAAATGCCAACCGTTGTTAATGTGTCCATCGTTTTGCATGACTGTAAAAGATGGCTGCTACGCATGTGATTGTGGTAAGTATTCCATCTACTAGTGTGTCAGGTGCAATATGGTCAGATTTACAGTTGTGACTTCACGACATTTCTAATCACTGTGTAACAAAATCCTTCGTTAGCAGAATGTACTTTTACTAAAACGGGCCATTTTAGATAGTCCGGACATAATATAAATACTGCCACTACGTGTGATATAACATGGGTATACATGTTTATATGGTTTGCAAATGTAGTTAGATTACTTTTCATATCTTGGGTAAGATCAAATAGATTATTCGATTATAAACATGTACATGCAAGTGTCCTATGATATCCAATATACCAAACATCTTAATTGTGCTGAGAGATTTACATCACATTATTTGCATACAATGCAAGGCATACTTCTATATGTAATGTTGCTTTATAATTGGTTTTTATGTTCTAGACCGTTGTAGAGGGATGGTTTATTCACACAAAACACCAGGGATTGATTTTCGTACACGTTTATTCACTACCGCTATGAGCGGGCAGTAGGCGCGCCTCGCTGACCATTACATCAGACATTAATTTAATAAACATTTCCCCAAACATTTGAGAGGATTGTTATTTTAAATCAAGAAAATCTCAGCGTGTTTGAACTGTTTGTTTATCGGTTATTCTTGTATTATAATTTGTATGTTTAATATTGTTATTTGAAAATTATCGACTCAAAATTTAAGGAAATACAAGTAAAGTTATTCATGTTCGAAACAAATATTGTTAAAAGATTTGTAAATACAAACTTCAAATATCTGACTTTGGATAATTGTGTTACGAAAAAGCAACCTTGCTCATTTTTTAATTCAGACATCTTCTATTATCCATATGCAATATATATCATGCATCATTATATTTGTAAATTGTTGTTGAACGTTCAATCTTAAAAGAAAGGATGGATGTAATGGTCAGTGATGCATGATATGCCTTGCATACTGTCCCGCTCAGCGAATAGAAGCTGGTGGTATTGTATATGTTTGCTTGGTTGTTTGTTGCTCTCTGATAGCGGTAGTGAATAAACGTGTTAACAATAAATCCTTGTTGGGTATTGTGAACATACCATCCATTAATGAGTCTTGACAATAGCAAACAATAATAAACACAATATTTTATACGTATTTTCCTAAAAGCCTCGCACTTCATGAAATGTGTATAACAGTTTTTTTGTAAGCTTAGATAGAAGTATTACAAAAGTACTTGCAGAATCACTTTCTCTTTACTTTGAAGGCAATTTGTATAATGGACAATAAACAATATAAGGTTTTCCAAGTTAAATAATGTTTTATTTTAGGACACTTAATATATCTTTTAAATGTTATCGCCTTAAAAGCCAGATGAAATTATGTGTGCTAGCTATTCCCCTTTTATCACATGTCCCAAAACAAGATACTGACATGAGCAATTTTAGATATGTGTTCGCAGTTATCAAAACGTTCGTGAATATGGTCAGGCCCTCTCACATTGTATCAGTCAGATTTCTTGATACGAACCCTCCACTTGTACCATTGATAAATCTTTGACATACGAACTGTCTTCAAAACAAACTACACTTCGCCTAACAGGTAGTTTCCGCGGTTTCATGCAGCAGGCGACACGTAACATGGATCAGATAGAAAAGGGTCAAGGGTCACAGACCGGGACTGAGCTAAGCCCATACACTTCCGGCTATTCCGGCTCGGACATGGGGTTTAGTAGACTGCTGTCAACTCAGACGGGAGTTGGAAACATGGCTAGTTCCTTTTTTATAGCGTTTATTTTGCACCGCGGAATCACGTGTCTTGGTTTAACAATCTTACAATTTCATGCTGCACGTTTTAATGAATAAATGACTTTCGGTGTGCCTTTTTCTTCGATACCTTTAAACTTGTTTTGTGTTTGTAACATAATTTACTTTGAATGGTCTAAATATGATTTCGAATCGAAACTATAAAAATGAAATTAACAGTTCATTACCTATATTTCTGATGATGATAATGATGATAATAATAATACTAATGATTATTAAAAATGATGATAATAATAATACTGATATTAATAATAATAATAATAATAATAATAATAATAATAATAATAACGCCAATAATAATCACATATGATTTTAGATAGTGCCTGGCGTCGGATCTTCAGGAAACATACAATCCCTTGGTCTTAACAAACTGCCGTTTACGGCCCATGATGTGCAACAACACAATTCCGCGAATTTCAGTAACGATTTCGTGTTTATATATATCCGTAACCAACACATATTAGTTATATGATTAGAGTAAATATATATTAAATATACAGTTCTATTATTGATAATTTATCAACGTTTATACATATTTGATGATATATGCAGACCTCAACTATATATGTAGTGACGTCATGTATCCTTATTTCTATGTAAGTTTATGGATTCAGGATATGATGGGATGTCGCAGCAACTGGCACCTATGCCAGGGATGAATTGTCCTCCGATGGGTAACCTTTGCCCGTCTTCATGTTGGTCAACTGATGTTTTAACCGGATGCATCAAGTGTTCGTGTGGTATGATATGCCCATATTTTATAGGCTCGACATATGTAAAGTAGATAAATACAATAAATCGATATCATTATTGCGACGCATGATAATTTATATTCATTTTACTTTGTAAATCTAATTGTATAAGTGGAAACTAAGGCATGGATTGTCTTTGTTATTGTAGAATTGAACGATGCTAATGCCATTAAACCAAAGTCAACAACATCTCCGGTGACAGCACACAATAACAGCAACTCGGATTCAGCTCACGCAATGCTTAGACCTACGTTTCAAGTACCAACCCGTCAACCAGCCTCAAAGAATAACTCGTCGCTGGAACCAACAACATCAACGGTTTATCCTTCCGTCAAAGTTACTTTTTCAACAAAACAAGTCAATCATCAGATCCCGGGTGAACAAACCATTTATCCCACTATGAAGAAACCGTTCGATAATTTGCCGACCATGAATGCAAATGCAAACGAACAGCAGACTCCAGTATCTCCTACAAATAAATGGTATCATATAAGCGCAATGCCGATTTCATTTTCAACAAAAGAACCAATCAAAACGAATGATGTTCTTGAAAAGCCGTCCACTCATAACAGCTCTTTAATGCCCAAAACCAGCCCAATGACAGGGCCAACGGAAACAATCCTGGTGAGTCAAGCTGATTCTACGATCAACACTGCGTTTCCAGCAAGCACTGACCACAGGTTGACATCACATAGTGATACATCAACCACAGCTCTAAACAACACCGACCCCGCACGGCCAACAGACACAACAATGTTGCGTGAAGCTGAGACAACGGCAACCACTTTGTTTCCACTGAGCCCTACACCCACTTTGTCATCACATAGGGCTCCAACAACAGCAATAATTCTGAGCAGTACTGATCCATTGGAAGCTGCAAATACTATTGACATCCTTTTGAGCACAGACCGAAACATTAATCATGACGTCATTAGCCACGCTGGAATTGGGTTTTACAGTAACAGCAACTCTGGACAAAATGATAAGTGACTAAAGAGCTAGGGTTAATATCATACGTGGGATTTCTGTAGCATTGTTGTGAATAAGTGTAAGAATTGCATCTATTTAAATTGTATTTCGGATATTTTGAGGGTTAATGACTTTGCTTAACATGTACGAGTACCGTAATTAATGTTAAGGGATTCACAACAATTTGTACGAACTAAATAAATGCATTCAAATAGGATTCTTTATGCACGTGAAGCATGTAACTACATTTTTTGAAATTATTATGTCAATAATATCCGAGACTTTAAATTAATTTATTCATTATATTACACATTTGATCATTGTACACGTGTCGTTGGTGTTCAGTTATGTTGGTATATAACGCTTTTAGTTACATCCGCAATTAACAGTCACTAGTGTTCACCGCATTGTCTAAATGTCGGGAGAAGCACATTTAAAGCAGTAGTCCAGATATATACTTATTTATAAAAAACAACAACAACATCAAAACAAACACAAAATGGCTTAAAGCGCTCATAAGAATACTGGTTCAGACAAAGATCATACTATTGCGACAGGTTTCATAATTATTATGTACAAGGCGTTTTTCTGCGACTGCAAAGCAAGTTGGACAATCTTCTATTTATATACATAAATAAGTGTTAAGGGATTTATATTAGTAGGACTATATACTTAAGTAGTGGAGTTACGGTAACTGGTTTTCATTTATTCAATGACAATTCTCGAAAGTGCAGAAACGTCGCATTTATCAACATTGTATATTGATGGATAGTTACAAACTTAAGAGGCAAATGCATGTATTGTGTCATAGTTTTGCACAGATACATTAAGAATTATGGGGTTTGTGGTTCAGTATTTCCGATATTTGAACTCCAATATAATTGTACTGTAACAAAACTGCATAGAACTGGTACAGATTGGATGAAACATCAAGTGTTTGTCTATCATAATGTCTATTTATGTATTTAATTGCGAAGCGTACGGCAATTGCCCCAATGATTCAAATCCATTCTTAGTTAGAAATTGCATTCATTTAAAGCTAATGCTTGTAGATAAACAAACTGGACAAGTATTTTTACAAAGGGAAATAGCATTATTAATACCGAGGATTTCGCCCTCAGGTGAGCTAAACGACCAAAGTCGTTTTAAATAAATATCTTTTTCTGACCAAAAGCCCTTACAGTCCATAATGCAACACGAGCGCTATGCAGAAACGGTTGCACCCAACAACATGAATACGCATCAAAGGAAAGTATGTGTTCGTTTATTATTTATAACGCACCAATTTGAAATTGCTTTGCTCTTTTATTTATAAATCAATTCATCTGAGCTTATGTTTAAAGCAAAAAACTGGGAACATATATGGAAGGATTTTGGTATGTTTCATTGAATCACAGAAAACATAATAAGATAGTAGATTTGTTTGTGATTTTAGTTCATTTTTAATTTCAAGTTTTAGATATTATATGTAAAATTAAATGTGTTCTACCTCCCTCTACCGGGTCCTACTATATTTGATTTTGTGGTATTAACCATACGTTTCCAAAAGTCGAAATTTTGTGGATTAGTGCATTGTGTAGTCCTTTTTTGGACTCGAACATTATGATAATGTCGTCCGCATGTAACCAGACAAAAAGTATCAAGAATGCTTGCATAGTATGAGAGTGAGAGTCGTCATTAACATTAACATACAGAAGTGGTTTTGGGGTAAAATAATCATAATCATATATCATTTAGAAACAGTAACAGTAAAAGCGGCTAGAGATATTGCTAGAAAAATGAAAGTGTGGTGATATTTCTGACAAAAGAAATCCCAACCAGTTACTAACCAACACGGCTGTCATGTGAACAGGTGTTAACCATTGGCCAATTTTCAGGTTAAAGATGCTTTGAGATAAACAAAAAATAACAGGTGTGAATAAACGGATTGGAAATGAAAACACAAGTCGTCTTATCTGATCATTTTAGTTAAAAATATAGACATAAACAACACATTTTGTATACAATAACAAGAGTCACACTCGGGAATTTCACATGACTTAACCGGGAATTCTAGTACTGAGTTCGAGATTACGAAGTTCAGCTATGCAAGCGTTTATAGTTGATGAATACTCAGTAATGGTTCATCGACAATAAACTATGATAGAAAAATAGAATATCTTACATTTATGTCCCACGCTTGATAACAATACATATCAAAACAAATTAATTTAGCAAAACATGATAGAAATATAAATACATGATAATGTTTCTTATTGAATATTAAAAAAGTTCGTGCGCACACGTTTTATAACATTCGTTGAAACCCCACACAGGACAAAGTTCCATTGATTATGAATACATGCTTGTTGAATAAGGGTTTCAGCCTCAATCTAGTCAGGTATTTTGCAAATAGAACCACCAAAGACGGCTGACTCCTCCCTCTAGTTTTCCCCGCTACAAAACACGTAAAAACATATACATACATACATGTATTTTCACCATATGCGCATTGTCAGAAAGCATTATATTCCTGATATGATTTTTATTAAAATTCATAATTTAACAAAAAAAGTTCTATTTACAAATGTGTTTCCGTTTTCCCATCATCTAACTTTAAACTGCTCATAACGGTTTTACCGTAGCTCTTAGTTTCATGTTCCTATTTTTTTTTTATTTTTTTTTCATAATTCAAAGACTATTATATACTGATCAATGTTTAAAAATGTGTTACTTATTTGATGTAATAGGCGTGTATTTATAAACTTACTGGCCTACGATTTAAGCTCTAGTGTATCGTAAGCATCGTTTGAGATTTCGCGGGCGTTTGTCTCAACGTCCGCCTTACTGAAACGATGACAATGGAAACATTAGCAAAAATATTTTTTTTACTAAATACAAAACATATATTAAACACATTTTAACTCATCATAACCTTACACAAGTAATGTGGTATTCAACGACACTTGCTTTCATGCGAAATATATAGGATCCGAACCCAGTTTTTACACCATGTTATGGCAGATCACTTTTATCCCATACTTTTTATACCCAAAACGAGTTAAGTGCTAGTAAATTCTAAGATTTGTTGACCTGATTTCATTTGACGCTGACCTGACGTCATTTTCCAAAATAACGCCATACGATTTGTCAACCAAAGAATAATCCAATGAAAAAGCTTAGTATGTGATCTAAAATGCGTTTACAATCAACTACATTACCAATGACTTTATTGCACTGAGGTTGAACAAGGTTCATGTGACAAAATGTTTAATTGCGCTACATTTATATTTTGATATGAAAAAGAACATATATTTTTAGATTAATTCCATGGAATGAAAAAGTAGCAATTTTCGAATCACACGTTAGGAGGTAATCCATTTCGATTCAGATTCTATTAATTTGAATAGTGTCCAGTGGTTAACATGGTTCACAGACGCCAGCTAAAGCATACGTACTGATTGAATAAAATAAACAATTATTTTTCGGTTGTATTTACCGAAGTTGAGAACGCTTTACATAGGCAACAGCGAGCACAATATTGCCCAGAAGAAGGATTCCAAACGCTGAAGAAAGGATACTGTTGCAATCAACCATGGCGAAATATAATCTTCTTCACTTCGCTTATCAGCAGGAAGCGATTGCACTGTTGAATAATAAGTGATCGTATTGCATTGTTCGTAATAAATCGGTAATCAACTTATTTTCAATTAATATAGAGTATGTAACATATATTCACGGTGCCGAAATATTACATAACAATTGACTTTTGAACACAAACACGTTCGAATTATGGCCCATGCATTTAAAGAATGAAGGACATAAAGGTTTAACAATCTTACAAAGGTTCTTACGTTTACACAATTCACCTTCCATTTGGAACCCATTGTGACAAACTTGTTGGAAGAGAGTGCAAGAGCCATTGGTGTTGTGGCATTTATCACAATGACAGTCCAAGGTACAGTTTAGGCCGTACTGTCTGTTGGCGCATTCTGAAAAAAAATGCAACATGTAAACTAAATGTGGACGCCGTAAATTGTGTCCTTTGCATTCATAAGTCCGAATTATTGTAAGAAAACTATGTTATTTCTCAGCTCCCTAGACATCGAGTCCATGGGTATTGTTTACATTAGAAAATACTTGCCCAGCACATAAACATGTTCTATAGTTAAAATGTGAAATATGTCAATAGCACTAAATATAAATACATACCCGCTCAAAATACTAAAACAAATGAAAAGAGAATATAGTAACAAAAGCTTTTCTTAGGAAATGAAGCGTCTGAAACAACCATACATATCAAATATAATTTAACACGACATTTCCAATAATATGTAGTTTGACTACCCTTAAAAATCACCAAATACAATTCTTAACCATTACAATAACAATATGTTGGAAGATAAACAAGACTTAGACCTCTGCAAAAAAGTTTACTCTAAAAACAATTTCTTCAACGGAAAACAATATTTAATCAAATTCAAAGAGAATAATGAGCGACATGGGAACACTTAGAACGTTTCATATCCGTTAATAAATGCACACGTCGATTCGTCTGGAAATATCACTATAAGTATTCATCGATATCTTCTTTTTTGTCCAGATCTTACCATCGGCCTAAAGTCGACTTTCAATTTAATGGGTCATTGTGAACTCATGGGAATCCGCATTAGTGCTACGTTAAATTACAAACAAATGCCAAGCTAAACTGGTTAATTTGACAACATGTGTATTTGTTTTACATAAAGTGACCGCGTTCAAAACGCAACTTGCCTGCTAACATAAAAAAGTCAGAGCAAGTCCGTAAAAGACATTTTTTAAACACGTGGCGCATATTTGTTCATAAACCTTGGTGCACATTTTTGTTTCATTTGTAAAATGACATAATATTCATACTTCAAGCACGTTTTAACACACGCCTGTCATAAAGTGACAATCATATATTTTAATACTGATTTCAATACGTATTTCATCCAAAAGTGCAGACACAACGCTGTGATTCGAATATTGAACATACGATCACCGTTCCTATCATAATACAGTTTTCAATCAGCAAGTACTAATTAATAAGAAATTATTTCTTTATCACAATTAAGAAATCTTACTTTTGCACTGTCCATTGTTCATACTGAAGCCCACGTCACAAGTGTGTCCAAAATGAGCACAAGATCCGTCAACGTGGTAACATAGGGTGCAGTGGCAGTCCATGGAACAGTTAGAGCCGTACCGCCTTGTTTCACAAGCTACAAATCATGGTAATATAACGTTCGCACTTTCTTTTGCTTTGAAGCACACCACTAACACATATGCGTATACTAAGAAGTTATTCAATGTTAAATATAACCAGGTAAAAGGCCACAACACAAATCAATAACAATTGCGAGCGCATAAAGGGCCGTTTCGAAGCACAAGAGCTACAATATATCAGCCGGGTTTAATGGAGAATGTATTACGCAAATATACATTGAGATTTGTGATTTATTGAAATCGCGTGGTCGGATCATTTTAATTCTTTTCTGTATGATACATACAAGTTAAATCATATTTTACTAATCCCGACATTCATCAACAGTAAACCAAGGAAATCGACACTTTAGGTGGATCAGCAGAAAATAACTTCAATTGCCAACGCGGAATGACTAAAACAATACTGTACAGCAAAAAACATAAAGGAATAAATAAAAACAAATTACGAGCACTGCACGAGTCTCCCCTCCATCCGTCTAGACACCCTTCCTTTGCACATCTTCCAGTAACGCTTTCACATGATCCATGAAGGCAATGACATTCTTTTAAACAGCTCGACCCATATCTTCCTACTGGACAATCAGGCATAAAATAATGATAAACTTGTAGATGCATTTATGCGGTTGAGTATTTGGGATAATTTTATAGTTATAGGTAAGAACTTGACAAATGTATCCTTAAAAAATCGTATAAAATGTTATAAAAAATCAAACTTATAAGTAGGAATAAAGAATATCGTTAGTGTTGATATAAATTTGTTATTATTTTCATCCTAACCATGTAATACCTACGCTGCATAAGATAAATATATGAAAGATGCCCATACCATTTTTCCGGTAAACCTCTATTTCACATATCGTCATATAGTTGTTTTCGGCCATACTATACGGAAGTCCAGAAACTCGGATCGTTTGTATTGCCAAAGGTGGACTAAACAGAACCTGTTTAAGCGTGCTGTTAATTGACTCAAAGTCAAAATCTGCAAGCGAGTCGTTGTTGTTTCCAGCTGACAATTGTAATGCCCCAAATTGGGTAAAAGCTAAAACATGTAAAACACGTTATGATTGTATACACAATAGCCGACTGACCAGCTTTGTGTACGCATGTGCCTTAAGTCCTGTGTACGTTCGATAGCAGAATGGGATGAAGACTACATGATTATTAATTGAACAACTGAACGAGATAAAATACAAACGAAATGCTGATACTCATGAGGGAAATTAGAACGGTACTTATTGTAAAAAATGTCGTTATGTTGCCCTAATCATGGAAATCATTGTTTCTACCCCATTATCACTTTCGGACGAGTCGGATAACGACTCTTGTCATGGTATTTAGCTTTATTAGTTTATTCAGATGCATTTATTCGACCATTATTTTGAGAATAATATGTATAACAATAGTACGTCATACAACTTGCAGTTCGTAGTATTGAAAATAAACTCGGTGCTATGTTGGGAAATCAAGGTTGTGTTTTTTTTGCATTAGTTGTATGCTTTTGAAGGCATTTACATGATTCATAGCCATTGAATACTAGGAAAAATAGAACATAAGGTGGAAAAGAAACAAATATTAAATGCTATGAAAGAAACATCAGTGCGCTTCACTCTAATTGTGCTCTTTATTAACAAAAATCAATTAACAACAAAAACATACCTTTGTTTAATATATTTGCATTATTTAGACATCCTAAAGTGCCAAAATATTATTGTTTATATTAAATTTATAGTTAAATTAACGATGTTGTTGTCAACGCTTTATAAGAATACGTTGACTACCAATGTATGTTGCCAACCAATTGTGCTGGTCTTTATTGTGCACGTGCGCCCGACATAACTCGTCAACCCGTATATGCACTGACTTTTGTGTTGACAGATAAAAGCATGCTGGAAATTGGTGTACGAGATTGGTCAATGCACAACGACGCGAGCTAATCGCAAACGACTAATATCGACTCTATCAATGAATGATAGATTTATGTTATTCAAACGCCATTTTGATAACAAACACCATGATTGTGTAATACCAAATATACAATAAAGCGATCATTAAATAACGGCGATTAACATGTTAGGTTTTATAAAACACGTACACTATGTACATATATGTCAGAACTTGTGAAAAGTGTTAGCGTCATGAGGCTGTCATCCTACATCCATACATCGATTTTATTCCGCTTTAACCTTGACAATCTAAACGGTCTGTGTGGCGATAAAATTATAAACCACAAGTGTGAACGACGATTACACAGTTTTACAAAGAAGCAGTGAGACCATGAATGTTTCAAATGTTGAGTACATTTGCTTTGTAAATACTTTTGTTAAACAATTTCTCCCTCCTCGTTAAATTATTAAATATCATTATTATCGCGTTGGTGAAGGAATTACGAAATTTGTATAGAGACTCGTTAAAGTACACAAGCACTTCAGTGACAATAACGTGTATGTATAAAATAACATACACCTATATTTTAAATTCGATGTACAACATATCCGTAATAAATCAGTTTTCTTGTAAATAATTTTGTTTGAAAAATAAGTTAATTTATATGAAAATTATATAGTTTGTCCTAGCGTACATGAATCTGTTCGTCCTAAAACCCGTATACGTTCCACATGATGAATCTCGGGTAGATTGAGTTGCACCCAAGAAGGCCGTGAGATCGCTCCATAACTTCCTGAATTACCGTCGATAACATTGGCGAGAAGCCAGTAAGGAAATAACGCGCCATTGTAGGTTACTGTTGTCCTATCCATGGATATCAGAACCTCACCTGATATACACATAAAAACATACATGCAGTTAAGACTAATGAAATCAATATTGTGTTATGGATTGCTTACCTTAAAAGAAAATTGTGCAGCGCTTAGTAATGTCTCTTTGACCAACTGTGTGCCAACAATCGTCAATTTTACAAGTATTTACAAAGTGAATTCCAGTAACAGTTATCATAAGCAGATAAACTTAATCCAAAAACAAGTAATTAATTAATTCCATATAGTGTGTGACAGCATGTATTTTACCTCTCGTATTAAGAAATTGCATTATGTGATAATTATGTAAGAATCTACACTTGACTCAGAGATATAAACTAACTTAGGTAGGTTGCCCAGACGGGCAACTATCTTTAGTACTTTGGTTGCCCGTACAAAGAACAAGGAGCCCTGAACCAATTACACGTCATACGTATTTTATACATACTTTTAGGAAACACATTATCACTTCTGACGTTACACAATGCAAAATGTCCTTTCATTAGTCTGAAAGATAGACTGTGGGAAAAAGTATCAAGCTTTTCTACAAAGCTTCTTGCCCGGTAGGATTACCAAATTTTGAAACTGACTTGCTCGTGCCCAATTCTTTTCGCCTCGTGCGAACGGGCGACCACTTATTTATATCCCTGTTAATTGTTTATTGTTTCCAATTGTTTAAGAGCATACATCATAAAAGTAATTATATCATGACAACTTTTAATTGTTCACAGTAAACATTTTCAAAAAAAAACATCCATTGATTTGTTCAGACTACCCATATATGGCGTATTCATGAATTTACACATATAGAAATACCAAAAAAATCGACTTAACTAGTGGCCTTCTGCTTTCACAAAACATAGCCTCACAAATACATCTTAGGATCATGCCTTTATATAGCATGTTAATACACACGATATTGCTATTAAAAAACTGTCTTATTTGTCTATGTTAATAAAAAAATGCGCGTTGTTACTTATCTGTTACTTATTTCGTTCACCTGAACACTAAGTACTTGCAATACCTGTGAATCATATAAATCAATCACATTCGTATTTTTATATAGTCATTTACCATTAAGCCTGCATATTGCCATGTATAGTCCACATAGAAATGTAACACAGTCCACAGTGTCCCCCATTACACCGTCTATAACAGAAGTATACAGTTTAAATTGAACACTAAAGACATATACACAACAAGGAAGAAATTGTGAAACGGATAAATTAAAACATGTGTAAACAGTTTAAAATAAACACTAAAGACAGATACAGATCAAGGAAGAAACTGCTAAACGCATACATTACAACTTTTCGTGAGATACATCCGACCCATACGCCAAGTTTTGTTGGTTATGAAAACCACTCAAACATAAAACCCATAAGCCATTATTGTAACACTACCCTTTTTGGAACCGCTTAAAAAGTCGTATTATTCATTTATTTTTACCTAGCTAATACACACCAGCACAAATTAAGCAAATGTTATAAACTGGATTTGTTGACAGTTTTGTAAAAAAAAGACAACCGTCAGACAATAATCTTTAACGCAAAAAATGTTTTGTTCATTTAGTAAAAAGGATAACTTACATAAAAACAGTCATAGGGAGTGGTATTGCATCTGGTGATCGAGTGGATTTCCTAAAGGCAGTAACAAGTTTCAAGTGAACTCACAATTTTGTTTCGTTATACAGATTTTTACTTTAAACATAAAAAAATGCAACAACACGGCACAATCACACAATACAAAACAGGCTTTTACGAATGTACACATCTAGTTGTAGTTGATTTCAAAAAGCATATCCCAAATTTCAAATAAATTCAATTACCTGTCAAGTTTGAAGTTGCAAGACACTACAATGAACTTTAACACAAATAGATGTGTACAAAATGTGTATACATGTATGATATAAATCAAATCACTTACCTAATACTCTGCCCATTGTCATACGGAATTGCGCAAACTACATGTCTTATACTCCTCCACTCTCGCCATACAGAATAACGCAAACTCCGCCTCTCGGGTGAAACATAATAAGGCAAACCACTTGACTTACACGCCGCCTGTCTTGTGAAAAAGAATAACCCAAACTTATGACTTATATTTTGCCTCTCGTATGTTAACGAATAACGCAAACCACATTTCTAATACTCCTACTCTCCGGTTCTACGGAATAACGCAAGTCGCATCACTAATACTACGACTCTCGTTTGATTCGCACTAACGCATAACATATGGCTATTTTTCAAAGAGCCAATTTCATTTCAAATTGCAGTTCCGCAATGCGACCAAGGGTTTTATGGATCTGATTGTCAACATGTGTGCCAGTGTAACGCTAGATGTGGTCTTGTAACATAGATTTAACAAGATACAACATGCTTTTTTTTATTTTATTGTGGAACAATATATTCCATTTTAATTTTCCGCAACAATATCTTTTCATACGACAATCGAACATTAACATGGTACATGAATATGTGTTGAATATATTGTACCCTCCTNAAAAAAAGAGAAGCAAAACAGTTATATTTAAGGCAGTTTTATATTTAAAAAGAATTTCACAAACCAAAAACACGAATTGAATTTCTTCCTTCTGTCATGGGGATAAGGGACTATTAAACCTCAATAAAAACATTTTACTATACATTGGTCTCTTTAAATTGTGAATGCTTTGGACAACTTAACACTTTTCTTGGGACAAACGCAGTTCTATCAAAGTAAACATTTTATTTATTTCCAGATGCAACAACTAAATATTCGGCAGCTGTGATCATATCCGTTTCCGTCGTTCTTCTCGCCATTATGGTTATCGCCGCCAGTATTGCTCTTTGGAAATGCAAAGGTAGGGTGTTTTTCAAGCTTTTAACAAAACTACATATAGTTTACCATTGGTCGAAACTAAAAGGTGCATGACTTGTAATTTTCTTTATTCCACCCAATGTCTGAAATTATATGTCGAGGAAGTGTCCAGTTGAGGCATATTAGTGTCTTGTAACGCAATACAATCCGCGTTGCATTGGTTATACAACAGATTCTATAATCTATACTAAAGAAACTGTATATATACTTGTTTAAGGTATATACCAATAAACAGTTTTACAATTCGTTACATTTGTAGTCAACTGTTATGTAAAATTATAAGTTGTAGCTCTCTCATTTCGAAATTCACAAATATGGTGTGATAGGCTTATACTTTTCACAATCTGCTTATCTATGTGTTCATGACTGTTTTTATTTTCAGTGATAAAGCCTTCAAGATACAGAACTGCCCCTGAGAAGTACGTTTTAGTTTGCGATTGTTGATTATAACATATACGTTAACAATGTTATAATTAAAAAAATAATGTAATTCCAAATACATGTGAATTAATTATTAAAGCAAAACAATGTTTTGTTATTTAAATTTGATTACAGATGCACAGGAACTGGTGATGGTTCAATTTACGTTCACTCCAACGACTGCAGCTTTATCGATGACATTGGAAAGTTACAGACAAAATGCGACAACGTTTATGAGCGATGCACTCAACAATATGAAACCATCCGCACGGATCCTCCGAAGAACATTTTCATTGTGCGCGATAACTTCAGCTCATCGCTATACTTCAATCATTTGCATCAATCACGTCTTCCAGATGAACACGTGTACCGATCTCTCCGAACAAATAAGGAATAAAACAATACTGAGGTGTAAACGTTATGTATATATAGAATATGACATGAGTTTCAATTGCAAACCATATTGTATTGAATTAGCTTAGACATAGTGTATTTAAGCGAGTATCAAATCGATGTTTCATTTTTGGAAAATAACTTTTCCATATATTTCGTTTAAACACATCCGAGTGAGTTATTACATAACTTTTGATTTGTAAATATCGATGCATTTATTTTATTACGAGAATATTTTTGTACATTAATACGCTGTATTGGTTTAAATACAGTTGTTTTATTAGTATCTGCAAACAAATTGTTTCAACATTTTTACAAAATAGTTTTCTATAACAATTTATATATTTAACCAATTTAGATCAAGACTGTGGTATGACTACGCAATAAACTCTTTGAAACTTAATTCATTTTGTATTAACAAATGTATAAATTATGTGTACATAAAAACGTGAATGTTTTGTATTACTTATCGTTTTTATACAGCAATGTTTTATTAAATTGTAACTTTGCATTAGCAAAGACATCAAAATACAGGAATCATGTAAAATTTTGGTAATTTGCATGTGTTGCCTAACAAGCGTTTATCTCGTTTACTTCATCTGATAATACTGTAAATATTGTTAAATTGTTACTTACATATCGTCACGCCAAGAAACGTGGCGAATACAAGGGCTTGGGTCAAAGCGGTTACTTACGAACCCAAGGACGAGGCTGAACTCTACTTATTAGAATTACTTGTATTCATATGTATTTTGTTTTTATATATTTTAACTGTTCTTAATAAACGCTAACAGTTGTTGAATATCGTTCATTACTATTTAACTGACAAATGCACGTTATTTGGTCGGCTCTGAAACGAACTGTCGATTGAAAATCATAAACTTGGCTGAACATTTGATCCCGCAACCGTGTAAACACCAAATAATATTGAACAATGGCTAAATGTGGGATATTTGTTTCCTTACGGGGTAATATTGTAAAACATATTCTAAAGAAAGGGAGACAACACATCTTTGCACGGGCGCTTGTAACGCGCACATACATTTTGTTTTTAGTTATTGTCTAACATTATGTTTGGGTAAGCTGTGCCTTCCAACCCAGATCGAATCTCCTGAACAGATGAACATTAGAAAATTCTTGACATATACCCATTTGAACAAGCAAGACCGTTCAGCAGACCACACAATATAAGTGTTGATGTTACCGTTGTCTTAACGTAACATGGCAAATAATGTTTCCTTAACTTCTTTTACTAACGGATAAATACACGAACCTTTTTACCTTTTTAATTTCATGTTTGATTGCGATGAATAACCCTAACGCTTATTCCTGTAATTTGTTAAGGTATCAAAAACATTTTGTTGAACATGTTTCTAATTTAACTTCTTGTTTCCGTGCATTCATCAGCATACATAATAAAATTACTTTAAATACAATGTTGTGCAAACATCAGTTTGCGGAAATCGACACTGGCCAGCGTAATTATTTTCAGAACATGTTTCCTTTATTAAATGCAAGGCAAAATTTAGGAACGGACATTTAAGGAAGCCGTAATGTTGTTATGCAGGACACACCGACCCATATAGGCGAACTTTTATGCTAATTCATTTAAAACCTGGTCAAGTTCAAGAATTGACAAGTCCTATTTGGACAATAAGGCTTGCGTATGGTCGCAATATTGCACCTTAACCTTGAAAGTGGCCTTTTTCTTCTTGGGCTCGACATGCAGTCTCGCATAGATAAAGACTAACTCCACGTGATAAATCATCCAAAGCAATATCCATGTATAAAGATAGCAGAATCTATTTTAAAGTCATGTATTTGACCTCAACGATTGACCGTGCCATTGGCTGTTACCACGTGTTGTTTTTTTTCGACAGAACGTCTTTTTACAACACAAAGGACGGCACGCAGCTCTTGTGCGCTACATAATTTATCACTTATACGAACGTACTATTTATGTCATGATATATCATTTTATATATTTTGATGGCGTTTAACATTCAATGCATGAACAATTCAAATC
>VMBQ01001963.1:63637-78426 GCA_007657795.1 Dreissena rostriformis
ATATATATATATATATATATATATATATATATATATATATATATATATAACATAGAATAAAATTACCTATCCTACAAATACAACTTTGCGACTGGCATACGGCCTGAACTCGGATAATCCTTTCGCAGTTCATAAACCCAAACGCAATTTAAACGTATCGGACACAGAGCTGAAGTATGCTTTTTTAAAGGTGTTTCGTCATGACTTTAAATGTAGATGTATTTTGCGTATAGTGTATGTGTTTGATATGTTGATTTACACTCTGTGTTGCTAGAATTCATTGAAATGTATCTTAAAATATCTTACAATACCGTAGTTCCTATTGGTAAACTACAAGACTTAAATGAACATCTCGGTGACACTGTATAACTAAAATTGTCCATATCCTGAAGTGTTCAGTGACTTGCTGATAATTATTGACACAAGTCGAGAACAGCAATGAGTAAATACGAATGCAAAAAGTAAAAATACCTAACAAAACGAAAGTGAAAATGTTAAAAACAAACACAATCCCCAATGAAAACACTATACATGTTCGAACAGATATAACGCATGTCTTTTTTTTTATTACAGGTACTTTACATTGATGTTTAAAGTACTTGATTTACTTAAACATTTATATACGCGTTTGTCTTAATTGTATTAAGATGATGTTTTAAAGTACATGACACATTCACCGGATTGTAAAACGCATTACCATTGTTTTTACCAAGTTGTATCATTATTGAGTTAACTTTTTATGGATATTGCGATTCCTAATTGTTCATTAAAACCAGTATTGGCTTTACTTGCTTGAATATATTGCCATGCGAACATGTTCATACAAGAAGCAGATGTGAAGTGTGTTGGTCATACCATACGTACTCATGTAAAACAATGTGTGCATGTGTTTGTATTCCGGTAATAATAAATCCGGCGTAAAATTAAAAACTCAAAGATGGATCTTAGGAAGCGCGCACAGTTTTGAACGCGGCGAGCTGTTACTTTTACAAGTTATATTCGTGATAGTTGATGATGACTCCGAAGTAACTTCAAATGTAAGGTTGCTACACTCGGTTAATTCTATTAGTACCAAACATGTTCGAACGTAATTATGTTTTAAACAAATTTTGGACTGATGCTATCTTACAGATCGCTGAATCGGCGATAGATGATGATTCGGCAAATGCAAGCGGCAATGTTTTGAATGTGTGTATCTATTTTTGAGTGACTTGGAGATTACCCACACGTTTTGCCTAGCAATATTCTACCAGTGTGCGTTTCAGTGTTTTGTTAATTAAACTAATTAAAATACATGTACAATGAAATCACCCAACAGTAAAGCAGCCAGCGACAAGTCAATAATGCAATGATCAAAGGAACTATGCCATTTAAAAGGGTCCCACTGCTTTAACTTCTTTAAACAAATAAGAATGAGACAAACATAATAATGGCATATGATATCGGATACTGTTCACTGCATATTAGAAGAAAATGTGTTATTCATTAATGCTCTTTAGGCCTACATTTGACTTTATGATTGCGAGTGTTCGGGTTATTTAAAAATCATAAAAAAGTTGTTAAAATCGATGTGTACATGCATTTCTTCCTAAGATTATGTATTTAACAACGCTTCAGTCTGTTATCGGCCAGCACAAAGAACATCAAATGCACCGCTCCTAGGTGCGCCTTTAGACACACGGTTCGACATAAAGTGGGTAATGTATGCGCAATGGTACGCTGCCATCATTTAAAACAAACATACAACAAATAAAATAAGATTAAATAACATAATTAACAACAATAAAAGTACTTTAGAACTAAATAACAACAAACATAGATAAACACAAATTCTTAAAGAAAAATCTGTCGTAAACAAGCATGTACAGTCAATGTACAAACAAACAGGACATTTAATATTCAAACTCATTGTAGACACTGTTTCATTAGGTATCTTAATAAATAAGCATATATAATGCTATGATTTAGTATATGTTTGAAAAGTATAAGCTATCGATCTTAAATCATAGGACTTTAATTAATATGAACACAAGAATGTTATGGCAAAACATATGAGTCAAAGAAATGGAAAATAATTTGAGAAAAAAAAAATTGCATATAGCTTATGCAATTGAAACATCCGTAACGTAACATTCATATAAATATGTATCAAATTATTAAGTAAATGTTCATGTAAAACTTACAGAACAATCAAACATGGAATACAATGGTCACGATATAAATTAAATACCTGAGGTAGTTCGCTAAGAAAACCAAAAATGGAAGACGGTTATATTGTTGCAGAATCAATTTACGGTAATACATATATGTAATGTTTAACTGATTCAACATTGTTCAACATTGTTTTTATCGATAACCAATTCAATATTTGAATAAAATTGTGAAAACGAACGCTTTTTCACAATTTATCAATACTTTTTTATTTATATTCTATGGGAGTCGATATAATCTTTTAATAGGGTTTCGAACGGTCATTGGCGAAGGTTCACCGTATCCAAACGCACTACAAGACGGAGAAAATTTTAATCCAAAGGGGCATGATTTGAACAAACTTGTAAGGATAATATCACATGATGTTTTATGCGATATGTTAGACATCTTGGCATTGATGTTTTAGAGAAAATATGCAAGTCATTTTGCTTTATTAGTCTATATAAATCATGCGACTCCTGGGCCGTGGCCAGAACTGCCCCCCCCCCTCAAAAAATAAATAAATAAAATAGTAGAAGGTTCTACACACCAAATATTTAAGCTATAACCCTTGTGGTTTAAGAGAAGATTTTTGAAGTTTTCATTTTTTTTAATCTACTTTTATCTCTGGTGACCTACATATAAAATGGACCCGACCAATTTGAACAACTTCAAAAGAGGATCATCCACATATAATTCCCGTGAAGTGTCGTTAAAATGGGTTTATTTTCATGAATGTTCTAAATAAAATTCATATGATAATATAAAGCATTTCGATAATCAACATAATAGGCAAAAAAGGCTTGTCGACATAATAAAACAACAATATAATCATACAACTAAAACCAAAACACTTGTTTATAATAAGCACCTCATAAAAGTAAGAACACGTATAACAATATAATAACACTTAAAATATGAATGTCCAGTCAAATGTCAAGAACATGGCGACCAACATATGGCTCCTCTAACAATTTAACGTAGCGCATAATTATAATTGTTTCGATTAAGATCGTCACCTGCTTTAAAGGTAATATCCTATATGTATTAAGCAACAATGCTGTTTTAAAAGTATTCGTTATTGTACTTCTATTAGCATTCTATTACTTCACCACAACTGTGTTGAAAAGTAATGTCAAACAACAATACAAATGAAATATCCAGATGTGGAACAGACCTGGGTTGACCCCACGACATAGACAGATACCATATGTCCATATTACATTTGAGTGACCTTGGCTATCAAGCTAGGGTCACATGTCTTAAGTAAGCCACGTATGACGTCGTCTCAACACGATGATCATTTGTAACAAACTATTTTTGAGTTTGCATGATGCAGTTCATTCCCGGAGAAGCTGTATGTAATACGCCAATATTTCACCTGTAAGCGTGACATTGATTACTTAGGGGCATGGCTTGATAAACGATAATGTTACAAGTCGGATAAGAGCGGACTGAAGCAGCTTGCACTCATGGTATTTACGTTCACCACGAGCAAGTGCGATGCTTGATGCCTTCCACTTAAGCCGCATTTCAAAGAACTGATCGGTCCATTCATATTATTGGAAGCACATCTTAAGTGGTAAGACTTCATTGATTGCATGATGTTTCTTAATAAAACAAATTCTGCTATTCTTAATCAATGTGCATTGAACAATTGAATGCAGTAGTTTTGTTTTTCTTACTCAATCTGTCAAAGTTGGACAATTTCGTGTAGTCCGGAGGATATCAAGAAGTCTTTCGCACCAGGAATAGTTTCTGAAAATTGGTGGTGTATTTTTCTGAAATTAGATGGTATTACAGTTACAGCAGATTAAAATAACATTACAGTCTTTGTTATTAGAAATTAAAAAAAGTTTTTATGAAACCTAATAAGCATAACGTTGATAACTGTGACAATGTCGCGAAAGCATTACCAAATTTGAAGTTTATTCACTTGAAAAATGGCATAAATGACAATTTTATATGAGTACCTATGTCACGTCGTTTTCTAAAATCAAAGTTGTCTGGTTAAAACTTATTTAAAATAATGCATCCTAAGTCATCCTCATTTGACAAGCAATCGAAATGGACTATATGTCAATCAAAGGGAAGTAACTGTTGTTTAGCATAGATTCGACATATTTATTCATGTTCAGCATGAAGTTATACATAAAATTACATATTATTATTATTATATCCAATGGTCACATAACAGCGTATAACATTATGTACAATATTATGTATACAGTTCAAAATAATCATGTTATGTTAAGAGACACCTAAAAATAGAAAAAATCTAGTCACATATCAAACAATAAATTCACAAAAACATTACAAAGTAGAAGTTAAACATACCAACGAAGGTATTGTAAACCCTAGGTTTATCTTTCCACATTATACCAACCACATATATTGGCAAGCCAGCACCCAAAATGGCAAGACCTCGTCCCAGTTTGTATGGTTCTTGGTAAATGCTGAGGAAAAGCACAACGATGATCAACAGTAATTGTGAAATTGGTATGAACAGCATGGTCTGAAATGTAAACGGTTCACAATTGAAACAAAATCTGACAAGCGAGTACATTTCTCTATGATAATTAAAACAGTAAGCATTCACAATCACACATTTTAAATGAATAAGTTGTATGAAGTTTGTATTCCATTTGGGAATCGTTAACTTAGGTTAAATTTCTAACTAAATAAGTTAATTCGCAGCGGCAGATGAACAGGCATGCATTTTTGTTCAGTATATCTGTTTATATTAGGTACAATCTAATAAGATAAGATCAGGATTCTTCTCACGCTTATTCAGTCCCAACTTAACACACAAAAGGTACTAAATAGGGTTTAAATACTATATTTGTATCCCATCTTTAAGAAAGTAGGATTTAAGACATTTCACAAAATCGTGCAGCGTGCCGGTATCAATCAGTTCACGGACGTCACGATAACCTGTATGCTCTGATATGGCAAAGATAAAACAGTTTAAAGATTAATTGAATCTCATGAATGAAATAAACACTGGTTATAAACAACATTTCAGCAGAATTACCTTATATGGGCGGGGCATATCTGGTTCTTTCCAGCGTAAATACAGTAGAGTCACGACAACGGACAAGCTCAAAATAATGGAGAAAAGGCTCACAAGTTCGATCATGGTAAACAAGGCACCTGACAACAGCATAACAACTGACCACACTGTCTGAAAATAACAACAGCGAAATACTCAGAGAAGGATACCCTATTAATATGTATTGTTTTTAACATATTAAGAGAAGGACATATACAATTAATTTTGTTTCTTTTATTTTTAAGATACACTGAAGACAACTGATTATAACGAATGAAAATACCGCATGTAATTTAAAGACACAATAGTTTATCTTTTGAGACAACACAAAACGCATTGTATATAATCTTTTGAAATAACATAAAAGGCAATACATTGTTTCAGTTACACGCGCTTTTTAGACAACACAATATGGACGATATTCTTATTTGTTATAACATAAACGCAATGCATTGTTTCACGTACAAGAAGAAATATTGCTGGCCACGGGGTCAGAAACTTTGTGCTTATCATTGAAAACAGCAATGGAGCCTGTCCATTCCTTGATGCAGCAAACGGAAGTCTAAAATATATTTCAATTTGTATTTAACAACAATCAGTCAGTTAGTACCGGAAACATTTTGCTTTTAAAATAAAGTAAAATATCTTTTAAAATATGTGTACTTTTAAGTTTACAGATTTCAAATGAAGCTTTAAATAATGGATATTATGATAACCTCTCAACAACCAATAACAAAATAACAACCAACACATTAAAAGCAAAGTGGACATACACTGTACCACAGAAATGCTTCATGTCTTTAGACTGCATACATTTAAATACAATTTTAAAACAAGTTATTTCACATAACTTCAACATTTAACTTCATTTAATTACATACATGTATTGCACAATGTCAACCTCAAATCAATTTTGAACGAATGTGATGATTTGTTAAAATCTATTATTCTACGTATTATAATTTATATAGAAAGTGATACTAGGTCAATGACAGCATATTCAAACAAATTAAAATATTTGTTGAAAACCGGTTATACTTAAATGACAAAATGTACCTTGAATGCCCCAATATTGAACAGTTAAGTACCCCAATTGCTGTCAGAGCAACTAGAATGGATATCACTGGTTTTAATGGTGGATAGAACCTCTCGAAAAATAACTGAAAATAACAACTGGATGAAAGCAACAAATAAGCCTTTTCAATTAAGACGTTTTTTTACAGAACACATAAAACAACTTTGTCACAGGAATGTATACCCACAGGATACTAGCTCCAAATGAAAGCATGTTTGAAATTGTGAATAATCTAGCCTTCTAAAGTTACAGAAATGAGAAAAATCTTACCCCATATTAATACAAAACTACATGAGATGCTTGCTAAACAATGAAGACAAATTTCACAACAAAATTGCTTTGAATGGTAATTTGTTCAATAAATTCAAAGAAAATTTCAAGCAAACAGATATATCGGCTTAGAGCTATAATGCCAAAAGGACAAAAATATATCACTTTAAAATAAAAGTTTGACCCACAATACATTACTCTGAATGATGTTGGTATTTTTCAAGAAAAGATACTGGATACGTAAGATGCTGTAAATGGTGTAAACACGTTTGATTTTCCACTTATAAACACAACTACAAGTTTGCCTCAAACAGGAATACAACTTTCAAGAATATCTACTAGAAAGAGTAGCATTAACAAGAATTCCCCAATCTAAAGGTGAAACTTACATAAACCGAACAATACTAAGAATATCCAGAGTAAAAGTTCATAGGGAATGCACATGTAATGATCATTTTAAAATGTAATATAAGATACTTCATATCTGGAGAAATCAAGTCTATATAATAATTAAGTCATAGTTGTAAACAATGTTCATGCAAAAACAATATGTATTTACCATTAATAAAAATATTATTTTTAATCCATTTCTATTGTTTTATTTGTTTCAGCCTGTACTCACCAAAGCGACAGTGGAAGACTGCATGATTTCGGATTTACTGAGGACAACATTATATGCTAGATTGGCCAGCGTAAATTGAACAATAATGATCGACAGACTCCAGTATACAGCTCGCGGCAAATCTCTGTAACATATACAACACATTTATGACACTTTGTCTGTATTGAGACCTGTCCTACCATTTGATTTTATTATCAACATTAACTACAACAAAATTAATCAAACAGACTCATTAATTTTTTAGTTTATTTTTGGATTGTTGAGAACATTTCTATCAAGAAAATTTTAAAATTTTAGTCATATTGCATCCTATTACTAACCATGAGTCACATGAATGAAACAGAATTTTTCATTAACAACATTGCCCTTAATGCATAAATTATGAACCAGAATGTTAACATCAAGTAAAGTCGGTTTCACAAATGCAGTACCGGTATGTTTCCAGTGACCAATACAGATTATTTACCAACATGTAAATTAACATTAAAGTATTTTTTAGTGAATACTTAAGACATAATCATGTCTTGGTGGGGTTTCTCAATGAAATGGACACAGAGTATTAATACTAAAGCTTCGTTCAAATGTCTGAAAAGTGTCAGAGGCAATATTAGTGTGTTTCAGACAGTAGTATCGTAGATGATACAATAAAGTTTCCAAACCTGCCTGGGTCTTTGACCTCTTCCATAAGGTTGGTAACAATCTGCCTAAAACAAAGAGGTTATATCAATTATTGTCAAGTTATCAACACAAAATTCATGTAAAAAAGGTACTGTCATTTCTTCTGTGAATAATTATTTTGGTAAAAACTGCCTATATTGCATATCGTGAGGTAAAACATATACGTTAAGGTAAATCCAAGCTCTGACATGAGTAATAATGACTATACAGGAAAAGTATTATTGAAATAACCAGTAATCTCATATGATATTGGCAGTCAACTTTCAGATTCATTTCTTTAAAAACAAGAGTTCCGCGGTCTGAGACATATGCCCCCTCAAACGGGGCCTTGATTTTCACATTTATTGTGACAGTAACCTTGACATTTGACCTTGTGACCCCAATTTCAATAGCGGTCATCTACTGTCCAAGGCTATTGCACGTGTGAAGTTTTAAGTCAACCGGTCAATTAGTTGACAAGTTATTGATCGGAAACGAATTTTAAACTTATTGTGACAGTGACCTTCACCTTTGACCAAATGATAGGGGTCATCTACTGTCTAAGGCCAATGCACATGTATAAAGCCAGTCGCTTTTATTTGTTGACGAGTTATTGATCGGAAACGATTTCCACCTGTATTGTGACAGTGACCTTGACCTTTGACCTAGTGACCCCAATATTTCAATAAGGGTCATCTACTATCCAAGGCCAATGCACATGTGAAGTATCAAGCCAATCGGTCAATTTGTTGACGAGTTATTGATTGGAAACGCTTTTCACACTTATTGTGACAGTGACCTTTGACCCCAATTTCAATACCGGTCATCAACTGTCCAAGGCCAATGCACACGTGAAGTATCAAGCCAATTGGTCAATATGTTCACAAGTTATTGATCGGAAACGAATTTCACACTTATTGTGACAGTGACCTTTACCTAGTGACCCCAATTTCAAAAGGGGTCATCTACTGTCCAAGGCCAATGCACATGTGAAGTATCAAGTCAATCGATCAATCGGTTCAAAAGCTATTGATCAGAAACAAACTGGTCTACTGACAGACACACAGACCGACCGACCAAAAGATATCCAGCAAAACAATATACCCCCTCTTCTTCGAAGGGGGGCATAAAAAGTCAGGCAAAAATGATTATGCTACATGTACATTCATAAATTAAGTATTATTACAGGTTAATCATTAATCAGAAAGTCATGCACAAGTTAGTAAGTTAGCTAAAAGTAGTACCATCCACCATATGTGAAGACTGAGAAAAANCCAGTAATCTCATATGATATTGGCAGTCAACTTTCAGATTCATTTCTTTAAAAACAAAAGTTCCACTGTCAGAGACATATGCCCCTCAAACGGGGCCTTGATTTTCACATTTATTGTGACAGTGACCTTGACATTTGACCTTGTGACCCCAATTTCAATAGGGGTTATCTGCTGTACAAGGCCATTGCACATGTGAAGTTTTTAGTCAATCGGTCAATTAGTTCACAAGTTATTGATCGGAAATGAATTTCAAACTTATTGTGACAGTGACCTTGACCTTTGACCAAATGACCCCAATTTCGATAGGGGTCATCTACTGTTTAAGGCCAATACACATGTGAAGTATAAAGCCAATCGGTTAATTTGTTGACGAGTTATTGATCGGAAACTATTTCCACCCTTATTGCGACAGTGACCTTGACCTAGTGACCCCAATATTTCAATAGGGGTCATCTACTATCCAAGGCCAATGCACATGTGAAGTATCAAGCAAATCGGTCAATTTGTTGACGATTATTGAACGGAAACGCTTTTCACACTTATTGAGACAGTGACCTTGACCTAGTGACCCCAATTTCAATAGGGGTCATCTACTGTCTAAGGCCAATGCACATGTGAAGTATCAAGTCAATCGTTCAATCGGTTCGAAACCTATTGATCAGAAACAAACTGGTCTACTGACAGACACACAGACCGACTGACCCACAGACATCCAGCAAATTAATATACCCCCTCTTCTTCGAAGGGGGCATACAAATTTAGGCAAAAATGCTTACAATAACATATAAAAATTCGCAATTTACATTCATATATTAAGTATTATTACAGGTTTACCGTTAATCATTAATCAGAAAGTCATGCACATGTAAGTAAGTTAGTTAAAAGTAGTACCATCCACCATATGTGAAGACTGAGAAAAACAAGGACATTGCAACAGTAAATGGTTGAGTTTCCGTCCCTTCCCAGGGCTCAGATAAGTTTGCACTGCCATCTGAAACACATGTACAAGTGGAATACAAGTACTGCAGTTACTTAAATGGGCTGGTGTTTTAAATATTTATTACCATGAAGGCTGTAAAGCACTGTTATGCTTTTAATTGGAATTTTTTTGAAAATGTGTGTAAATGTTACTAACATACCGTTTATAATACCATGTAAAGTTTAAAAACCCTGAATGGCACAATGGAAGCGCATCACATTTCTCCCAAATAATCCATCTTGGAATGCCTCATTGAGAAATAAATAGATTTTTGGTTGCGGTAAATTTTCTGGGTCTGTCGCAGAAGGGGAAACAAACACTACTGTACCTACTTTAGGCCTTATGAATAGGTTGTATGTCTGAGTTAAACATAGTTTGATTAATTTGGTTAGCAGTCCAAATTATTAATAAACAAAATATTATTATATTAATAATTACCTTGTACAAGACTTATTGCTCCACATATTATGATCAACAGTAGAGCCAGCAACTTTGTAAATGTAAGGACACTCTGGACTTTAGTGACGAACTTCACATACACACAGTTGACTGCAACAAATGTTACTACAACAGAAAAGCAGAAAGAAATGAACATCATTATATTATATATTATATTAAATATCAGGTTCCAAGTCTTTTGTAATGCTATGGCACACTTGATGGATTATACATGTACGATTTAATTTTGGCTTGATTGGTCATTTTCAGCTCAGGTACTACTTACAAATGTAAAAGTACAGTGGATACTCTAAAGTATACTTCAAATTTACCCTAGGAATGGAAAATATACTAAAAAGTAACCCATAATATGGCCGGGTGATATTACCAGGGGTACTTTTAAGTAGTACCTTGGCCGACGGACAACAACCAATTGTGCAACCAAGATTGGTCGTTGTCGGCTCAGGTACGTGTACTACTTAAAAGCAACCCGTGTACTCTTAAGTATACTACAAAGTACCTAATAGTATCCAGGATACTTTTAAGTAGAACCTGAGCCAACAAAAACCAACTGAGCGTTAATTTGGATCAGATATATAATAAGCTTTAAATAATTCCTTTGTGGATATGTTTAAGAAACCATCTTTAAGAAACATGTATACAAAATTTAATTAATGTACCTTTTAATGCCAATTAATAGCACATTACCCTTTACCCTAAAATAAAAGGCAATCAACATGCTTTGTAAAGATTATAGCACCTTTCTTAATGTGTGATAAACACACCAATGTAATCGTGAAATACTGGGCCAATGAGTTGAAGCAAAGTTGGACCAGACCGAGTAAGTTTTTGAGGCGAGTTGACTGAGGCGAGTTGACCCGATACCATTGCAAAAATGTGTTACTAATTTAAAAAAGCTATTTATAATAATTCATGGTCATTGAAACACTTGGCGGCAAAATTGTTGGTGAAGTCGGATGCAATACAAGTAATGAAGTATTACATTTAGTGTTTATTTACCATAATTGTTTATCAATCTTTGGAAACTGTTTATCAGTATATTTTTCTTACATTAATTTAATAATATTAAATAATTATAATTTAATAAAGCAATAAAATGTTTTAAACAAGATGTGTTTGTGAAACACTATGTCCACTTTTGAGCGATTTTGACCCAAAAATTTGACCTTTGACCTTGAAGGATGACCTTGACCTTTCACCACTCAAAATGTGCAGCTTCATGAGATACACATGCATGGCAAATATCAAGTTGCTATCTTCAATATAGCAAAAGTTATGGCCAATGTTAAAGTTGGCGCAAACAAACAAACAAACAAACAAACCAACAGACCAACAGACAGGGCAAAAACAATATGTCCCCCAGTATATACTGGTGGACATAAAAATGTGTAATTTCTACTTATAACAAACAAGAGATATGTTTTTCAGAAACACAATGCCCCCTTCAGCGCCGCTTTGAAAAAAAAGAAGAAAAAAATGACCTTTGACCTTGAAGGATGACCTTGACCTTTCAACACTCAAAATGTGCAGCTCCATGAGATACACATGCATTTAACAATTATTATTTTTTACCTTTGACCTTGAAGGATGAACTTGACCTTCACCTTTCACCACTCAAAATGAGCTTCATGAGATACACATGCATGCCAAATATCAAGTTGCTATCTCCAATATTGCAAAAGATATGCCCAACGTTAAAGTATTTGGACGGACGCATAGACTGACAGACTGACAGTTCAACTGCTATATGCCACCTTACCGGGGGCATAAAAAGCAACAACACTACAATTTAGTACAAATGACGGTATGACCCCTGAACTTTTCAGCTTGACTCCTCAAAATTTCACACCACGGGTCATTAGACCCCTTTTTTTAAATCTTTGGAAAACCTTGCATAAATGTGCTTTTACTAAGTTTAAGCTAACATGTATGTTTGTTTTTATTGAATAACCAGCTTACCAAGGATCCAGATGGCAAATAGACGAACAGCTGAATCTTGGGGTTCACAGTCTATATAGAATGGCTTCAAAACATACAGAGAGGCACTATAAGCACAAAACGCCCAGTAAGGCCCACTTATTAAGGATATATAGCCCCATCCAATGAGAAATCCTGGCAAAGGTCCAAACACGTTTAGAATGTATGCGTATGCACCACCACTTTTGGGGAACATAATCCCCAGTTCGGTGAAGCAAAGAGCGAGGAACAAGTTCATTATGCCCCCAAATACCCATAGTATCAATGACAGTCCGATAGAGCCAGTATATTTAAGGATAGCAGTTGGGGCGACGAACACAGAGACATGTCCGGTAACTGAGCACATTAATGACACGCAATGAAAAAGCGAGATGGAACGCTTCAGTTCCAACTTTTGCTGTTCAACAACAATCCCTGGAGATATCGTTTGTGTCGGTTCCATGTTAGCTCAATAAAACAGCTTTGTTATCAAAAAATCGAAACAAACAAATATTATCTTTCAATGTTTACAAATACCGCTCTATAGTCGCCCAAACGCTTGTTTATCGTCTGAGCGATATGGTGGTTAAACGACACTGAATGTGCACATTGTCCCAATTCTGGTACCCGAGCACAGGCGCAGTGGTCGGCATTAACTGGTTCCCCGTTGAATATAACCGTTGACTATATATTTATATATATAGTTTAGATTAGCCTGTACCGATCCCTATATAGAGAGTAACGATAGATAAGGGGAGGTAACCAATCTACGGTCGGCAACTTAGCCTTCCATATTTAGTTAGAAATACTTCTCTTTTTTTAAAATATCACACATTTGCACGGTCAATAAATATTGATATGATAATACATGTCTTTTAAGATGTTTAATACAAACAAAGTGAACTTCAGCTGCACGAACTGAAAAAAAAACGTAATTAAAGCCTTTACAAATAACTCATCGCAAAAGAGTGTGATATAACACATATGTATTAGACACGACACTTATACACAACAAACACATACATGTAACAACGAATGAAATTGTGGTCACTTAATGAAAAGCATACGACACATAGGGCATTATTTGGTGTGCTTCATAATAAATAATAAGTAGACAGCAACGAAGTCTTGTGTTATGAACACTTGTCTAATATTTGTTATTGACAGCTATTTCTACAAAGCTTGATTAGTTCTCAATATCTGTTTACAATGAATATATTGTCTAATGTATGTTTGCTCGACCGTTCAATGAAATAGAGTGCATTGCATATTTTTTATTTCGTATTATCAAACACTACCATAAAGTAAAAAAATATTCTAACACTACACGCGACTTGTTTTCTATAGACAAAGAAGGAAATCAAGTGTGGGTTATTCTGCAATAATTATGGGCGGAGCTTCATGTTTCGAAAATAGTTCCGAATAAATAAAGAAAATATTGCAGTAAAATGCACGTGCTTATACCCGCTATAAAAGAAATGTAATAAATGTAGCATGTATATAAATGTAATGAAACAACAAATTGTATATTTGGTGATAAGTGACATAACCACGCCTACAAAGAATGTTATTTGTTAGGAAACGTAATTAAGGGGTGTTGCGGCAGTTTATTTAACCGAGAATATATTTATGGCAACACCGATGCTATTATCACAACCCAATAGTTTTGTTATCAGAATCATCACACATTTATGACCGAGTAGGTTCATAATAGGTACTCAGTGGTTCGATCCCAGGTGCGGTAAACTTTTTTTTATTCTTTTTTTCTTTCTTTTATTTCACTCTTGTTTTTTTCCTGGAGCTCTTTAGTCCTGTTGTTTACATTAATAAATTTAAAGCATTTAATCACAAACTCCAAAACATGCCGAAATCTGTCAACAAGTCCCTGTTATGGAGGATTAAGGTCGAGTTTGATACTGTATGGTCTTATGTTTGTGATTAAATATTGTATTAGTGCTGTGTTTTAGTAAGCCGTTGTGATCCCAATTAAGATTGTAAACAATCTATAATGTTTATGCATAACAGTCTGTGTACCGGTACTTGGGTTTCGCCTAATTGCTGTATTTTAGGAAATTTGACATAGACGGTAGGGATAGTTGAACAAAAAAATCTCTGTTAAAAGTGCGGTGACCCCCCTTTTTTATTTTTGTTTTATGATAACAATACGTAGATGAACATATTTGAGCAGTTTCGCAAAAAGTTATTAGATAGAACTTTTTTAACTTCCATTTTTGTGTTAAAATAGTAAAAAAAAA